>CANXYC012068437.1:0-50811 GCA_948193065.1 Aleurites moluccanus | reverse complement strand
ACTACAAATCAATGTCAGTAATTAAAGGTATAGGGATAGCAATATCGATCTAGCCCATATTTTGCATCAATCCACTTGAAATGTTAAATTTTGGTTAATTTGGACCGCGAAAGAGGTATGAATTATCAGATGATGTTTTTGGAAAAGGTTTGATATACTGATTTTATTATAAAACCCATTATATATTAAAAAGACTATTTTTTGAGTGGTTGCTCGGCAGTTGACAAAGATATGAAGAGGAACAAGAAATTATAAAGCATGTGAAGTTTCCATTTTTTTGTTAATTAATTTGGTATTTGTGTCTTTCACTTTCTTATGTCTTTCCTTTAGCAAGTAATAATGTAATAATATCAATTTCTTCCATTGTTCCACTTAATACAATATGCACTCTTTTTTGTATCTTTGCTATTCTCTCTCCCTTCCTTTCATCACACACATGCACACAATTTAATATATATTTGATACATTTTGAAGAATCTTCTATACATTGCTAATTGGTTGTATTATTTTATGATGAATGATTATAAAGAGAACTCAGTACTGGAGTGGAGGGGCTAAAGAAAAAGCTGCAGCTGAATATATGTGATCCAGATTTTGTCGAGTTTATGCCCTGGTGGGCAATAGTAATATCTGGTGCAGGTTTTTGTAGCAAGTATAAGAAAATAGCTATTAAGAAAGGTGTATACACTCATTTACATTTAATAAGATAAGAATATATAGAATAAAAAAATGATATTTGTATAATTTGTCCTTGATTATCCTTTACCACTTGTTTAGTCACATATCTTCCACATATATACAAGGCTACCGCTACCCAAAGGAGAATATAGAAAAAAAAAATCCATATTGGTCACAATGTATAATATTCAATAATCAATATTAATATATATGCTAGATTAGAATAGTGTGGGCAAAGGCAATACTTATTTGAATAAAATGTCTATGTGACCATGTCCATTTCTTTCTTTCTTTTTTTAATAAAAATATTTTTTTTGTAAATGAAAAAAAAAATAGACAATTTTTTATATACACAGATTTTAAAATGATTTTTATTACATCATGACAGAAAATTTCTCCGCATATTTAGTTAAAAATATCAAATTTGTATCTATTAATATATATGTATAACTTGTATGTACTTATGCAATGAATATAGCTAGCACCTCAGTTACTCCCATGATTGTGTTTAAATTGGGGTTCTACAGCAATATATACAGAAACTTATAAATGGAGATTCCTAAATGATCAAATTCAAAAGTTGATCAAATTTATAGATGGAGTTACCATCTTTTGTTATCAAAGGTATAACCTGAGATATGGTGATGCTTAAAACAGTGCTTCCCACAAATTGAATGGGGAAGAATCTTTAGACATGACATAACTCATGGTTTTGTGTTGAAATGCCTGTCTCTACCATTCTTAAACCAAAATAATGGCTTTGCAAGTGGATTATCTTCAAGCCCCACAACAACCATTGCCTAGGATTTAAAATTAAAGAAAATTTCCAAATTCCAGTATATAGTATATCAAATCTTGAAACTAGTATATATATATACATAATTAATAACTAATATATATGTATATATCCTAAATTAATTCTTCACCTCCACAAAAGCACTCAACTTCAAATTTTGATGCAATTTCACAATCTATATAATTATAAAGAAGAAAAAAAACATCTGAAATTCTGATATATATTCTCCTTCACCCATTTTGTGGTTCAGAAAATAGATTAGCTTATGGTTTGATCTTATCAGATATGTTACTATGTAGTTACATGATATGATAGGCTATTAAAATTATATATGTATATATTTTATGTGCACTACATATTAGTGCTAAAATTGCATCCAGCTTTTTATATATAAATATTAAGAAATATTATATACATTAGATATGATGTCAATTTAATACAAAACTGTAACTATTACAATAAAACAAAATAAATAAACTCTTCATATAATTATAAATGTTACAATTACTCCGCAAAAACAGCTACCAAACCTAAAATCTAAGAGATGATCAAACTTTAGTCTTACAACTGCATCAAAATAAATTCTATATAATTCATAATAATGGAGCAGTAGTGCATCATTAATTGTGAAAAGAATATTCTGTTTCACATCACAAAAGACAACATCTTGCCAACTAAAAAACAAGTATGAACACTAAATATCAAAACATCTACAGTCACTAATTAGATTTCCACCTATACTTTTTGTTAACTAAAGACCCCATGAACCATGTGTTCTGTCACTGTAAAGTTCTTCTGTAAGGAAAGGAAGGCCCTGAGATCTCTCATTGCCATGGAAATGTTAGCTGTATGCTGTATAAGAAGTTTTGTACAAATGGATTCTCTATAGCTGTCATCACTTACCATAAGTGATTGTATATATCTCTATTTATAGCTAAGTCATACTTATCATGTATTCTATATTAACTTATGTAATTATATATATCAATATATTGAATACTTCACTCAAACAACTCTTACAACATGATATTAAAGCAGGTTTTGTTATGTTTGATGAGAGCTTATCATCTAATTCGTTAATTTTAATAATTTTAGTCATGATAATGTCCAATATATTAATATATGTAGTATGTGTGTTTAATACTTTTCAATATTCCTAATACTTACCATTCATAAAAATTAACATGATATTAGAGCTATTAATTTAATAATATGACCTCTATTTAAGCTTAGTATTAAAACTGTTTCTAAAACTATAAAATTACAAATTTAAATCTTTGCATTAAAAATATAATATCTAAAAGTCTCATATTGATTAAATATAAATGTAATAAGTCATTAATATAGAAATATATTTTTAAATTTTAATAGCTAACTTTTAAATTTGATTTTCTTAAATTTATATTAAAAACTGAATATGATATCAAAATTTAATTGATTATTGAAATACTATGTTATATTATAATTTGGAGTGGTTAAATTTTCTTTCTTGTTCTGATATAATTTATTTTTAAATTTCAAATTTATTTTTCGTTCAATATGAGTTTCCTTTAAACTTTTAATTATTTAAATTAGTATAAATTCTTTTCAAATTTTAAATTCTCTTAGTCCTATCTATTATAAATAAATTCTTCTCAAGCTTTAAATTCTCTAAACTCAATTCATATCATCATAAATTTGCAAGAGAACTTATACAAAATTATGCCTAATCACCACTTGGGAGAGCTTTTAAAAATATAATATGAGAAAAAATCTCATACTGATTAAATTTGAATATAGTATTAAATAATTAATATAAAAAATTAAAAATAAGCTCTTTATTTCTAATTATTAGCTTAAATTAATTCTCACAAATTTTATATTAAAAAAATCAGTACTTGGTCAGGCCAAATCAACAAAAAGAATATTACTTTTATGCTTTAATAACATATATAAATACAATTTCTTCCTAGTCTCTACACCATAAGCTTCGAATCTTTGAGATGTGAGAGAAGATATACACTCATTGCGTTTCAGCCAATAATAAAGAGAACTGGTGATTAGTTAATGTGCAATTTCATTATCATATTGAACTTCTTGGTCGAAAAGGAAACAAATTTTTTGGTTAAAATAAAACGAATATCCACCACATATAATTAATCAACTCAGACGATTACGTGTAGAGAACTTGCTTGATTTGCTTGCCACAAATTAATAAGGGATTGGGAAAAATACTACAATATGTTAAAAATATTGATTATAATAAATTATCAAAATTTAAGAGGGTGGCCAATCAATGTGCAGATTGATTAGCTAATCAGACTTTTTGTTTTAGAGAGGGTATATAATTTTCATATGCACCGATCCTATCTTATAATTCCAGCCTATATATGGGGCTAATCTTGACAGACTATGTATTTAGTTTCTTTTCTCGCAAGAGCTTCGCTCTATATAATATATATATATATTTATTTAAAGTGTTGTTTTGAAATTTTTATAATTAAAAAAAAAAATTAAAAATATATATTTTTTCAATGGCATGTATAAATCCCTCATGCATAAAAAAAGTTATATCTGCAAAAGGAAATGGAAAAGTTCAATGACAACGAAAACACTGGTGAAAGATCTTATAAGCCCCTAAACGCACAACTCGAGCTGCAACACAGCTCAAGGGTCCTTAGTATACATTTTATTATATTTATCTTAATCAAATAATTGAGAGTATAGCATATATAGCTCTACAAGTATATATATTACTAGCTAGAGTGGTGTATTAATTATTTAGGAAATTAATGATATGCTAATGAAGAATTGAAGTAGCAGTTTTTATCTGGTGAAATACTTGACTGATCCAAATTGCACCTTATGGATATCCATCATTACCATGAATATTTTCAACACTTTATTTTTATTCTATCTGGGAAAGTGCCTAACTTTGCTTTCTTTCTTTTTTTTTTTCAATTACCCTTTTTCAATGAGAATTAGTTCAATAAAAGTTACATTTGCACTAACAATTCCCTTGAATTGATTTCCCTTTTTGTCTTATATTTTCAGTCTTGTTATGAGCATATATTTTCAATCATGTGTGTGGAATGTGATGTTTTGCTGACATTTTTTCCAATATATATACAGACTGCCATAGCACTAGCAATTAGTATAATAAAAATAAAATATCATGACATAAGATTTATATGCATATTTTCCGTCATATGAGGTGTCAACAACAAATTTATAGTTCTTTTCTTAATCAAACTCAGAGAGATTAATTATGTGATTAAGCACGAGCAATATTTATTTTTATATAATCGTATAATTATATGATAAAAAAGAAAGGATCTGCCTGTCAGTGTTGATGGAGAACATTGAACAAATTTAGTTAACATATTACTATAAGATAGCCTTAGTAAAAAATTGAGTCCCAAGTACTTTTATCCAGTTAATTTTTAATGTAACAATATATATATAATAAGAAAACCTGTATGAATATTATTAATGCAGGACTAGTAGATTTCTGCAAATTATAGAACTTGGCAATCTCTTATCAAGGGTAAGTGATACAGAAATATAAATTCTAAAATTTATGAGTCAGTATGACTATATAAAAGTGTAAAAGTTAAAAAAATGAACCACTAGAAGTGTTTAGTTTTTGATTTGATCTAAGTCTAATTCAATAGAAAATAAAATAACGAATCCAACAAATCGCCTCCAGTTAGGGTTTTTTATTCATTTTTGATAATTTTTATTTTTTTTTTCTTTTAATAGGAAATATGTTTTAGCACTCCTTTTAAGACATTATTTTTATAATACGTTATTTTCTCATTTATATAAAGCTAGCGATTTTTTTTTTAAAATAAATTATCATATTAAACAATTAAAATTTTCAGGAGACTATTTTCAATGTATAATCATATAAATTTTAGAATTGAAGACAATTTTTGATTGAAATAAAATAATATTACGGTGTGAAAGTAATTTAATTTTCAATATTTTTTTAATCAACGAATTTTAAAGTCTATTAATATGATATTCATTTAGAATCAATAAACTTTTAAAATTGTTTCGTTACGTCAATAAGTAAACCAATATTAAAGGTTCGTTTTGGTTTTGGTTAGCTATTTATGACCAAAAGATTTTTTTTTTTCATTTATTATACCAAATGACTCGAAACAAATATTATGGATTAACAATAATGTTAGCCATACATACATTATGAGTAGTCTTTCCTTTTAACACCTCTTGATAATTTAATGAATACTTTCATATAATGAGATCAAATGACTCGAAACAAAATATTATGGATTAATAATAATGTAGGCTATATAATATGAGTAGTTTTCTCTTTTTAACACCTCTTGATAATAAATTCTCATGATCAAATTAGTGAAAAACATGCGTACAAAGAATGTTGAACCCAAGATTTCATATTCTCTACATTTTTAAAAAGAATATAAAAGCAAATCAGATCATAGATGATGAACTTATTTTATTTTTCAATCTTTTGTTAATGGTATCTTGTCTATATTTCTATTCATAGTAAAAGAAAATAATAATAATAATAATAACAATAATAAGCTAGATGTTGGAGACTCTGTGGACCGTGGCTACATATGGTGAGCACTATTCCTTGTTTTAGTGCGAATGCCTTTTTCATTTCTTTTTTCTTTTTTTTTTTTTTTTAAGATAATGAATGAAAGAATCGAAGAAGAATTAAACATATACTGGGTTTTTGACAACTCAATTTGAAAATGGATCATCAATGTTTATTATAGTATACAGAAAACTTTTTTCATTTGGAGTGTTTGACAGTGATTAATAATGGATTATGGATATCAATTGAGTTTTTTTTTTTTGTTAAGCAGTAAATAATAATTTATTTTAACAAAATTCCATTTAACAATAAAACTTAAATTTGATAATTGAACTGCGAAACACCTCCATATAGATAAAACTACTACACACTCCCATAATGTTTAACTAATTACGGTAGGGAAAAGTTAAAAAAAAAAAAAAACAAACAAATTTATGGTAGGCCTAGATGATATCAATATATCATAATTCTACAATTTCAAAAAGGCTAAATATATCTTTTTGTCTCCTAAATTTGTCCCTATTAATCCATTTACTCTTATAACTTTAAATTTAATTAATTTAATATTTGAATTTGATAAATTAAACCTATCAAATTTTACGAATTAGGAACATGTTATTTCAGATATATTGACGTAGATATTTAACCGATTTAATTTGTCAAATTTAAGTATTATACTGATTAAATTAAAAGTTGAGAGAATAAAGTAATTAATCATTACAAATTAACGAGATAAAAAATATAATCAGGCTTTCAAAAAAAGGGTTCAATCTCCATATAAAAATAAAAATACTAAAAATATATTTATAGTGCTGAAAATTGAATTTCACTATAAAAAATTAGTCACTAATCACTATGGATAAAATCAATAAAATAAAATTTAAACCCTAAATAATGGGATTAATTAATTAAAATCAGCAGTAACTTTATTTTATGATGAGTGTATTAAATTAGCAATTGAGATTTCTAATAAAGTAGGAGAAGTGGGTTTTAGAGGGAAGTATATGGTCATCCTCATGCAATAATTGTTACAGGAAAAAAGAATGAAAAACATATGGAATTTGCTATTCCTAAGTCAAATAAGTTATGCTTTACCCTAAAAAATATTTTTATTTTCTTCTCCACTATCATTCTTATGGTGCCCACATGAAACACACCGATGCCCCAATCTTATGCTTCCGTTACACAATAATGCTCCCTCCCCTCTTCTCTTTCTCTCCAACACTTTCAGCTCCGGTCTAGTTATTTTCCATGAAAAATTTATCTTACTTCTTTTATTAGTAAAATGTATTACAAATCAATTTTCACCAGTTTATTTTTCTATTTCGATTAAAAATAAATCATTCACTTCAAAGATAAATAATTTATAAATTCATAATTTAGTATTAAAAATTGAATTTTAATTAATAAAATAAAAAGTCAACATATTTACTAACTTAGTTAATCGTTGAAGTTGCTAATTCTTCCTATTATAATTGCTTTATTCTTTCTAATGAATGATCCTTGATTTGCAAAAATAGTATAAAAAATATTGCCAATAATTTCTTTGTCACACAATTATATTATTACAAAAAGTACTAGTCATGTATCATGTTTAATTCGCGCATATAATCATATCAAGTTATTCAAATAAAAAAATATATTAATAAATTATTTATAAATAAAAAATAAAATTTGTATTTCAATAATTACATATTCCATTCCCATTTCCAAAGCATCTACATGAATTGAACTATTTTATGATATATGTTGTATATAAACCTACCAAGATTTTCATTCAAAAAATACATGCAACTTTGTCGATAATTAATAATAGTACTAATCTCACAAGTTGCTACGTTATAGTTCATTCATTGTATCTAAGTTAGATGGTCAACTAGAAGAATGAGACCTTTTTGAACCCCTAAGAGGAAAAAATGAAGAGAAAAAGAGACGTATTCCCGCAATTTGCCCTTCAATGATCCAAGGCAGTTATCGTTGACCATGATAATACAGTGATTCTATCCCCTAATCTTGCCTTCCTTTCTCGTTTTGTCTTCTACTTTTTCTTTCAAACTTTATTACTTCCACTCCAATATGTCAACCAATTTTGACATATCCCTTAAACTTCAGCAATTCGAATTTTGTATATTTTTTCTCTTTTCGCAATCCATTTATTTCAACTAAAAATATTTATTATTATTATAATTAAGCATATATTTCGGAGTGTAAAAAATTAAAATTCGACCCTCATATGATATGACAAGAAAAAACTCTTTATTCCTTATTTTTATTATTGTAATTATTCTGTTACTTTATTATTAATTAATTCAATATAATCATTAAAATAGTTACACGTATAGTAATTTAAATCCTTAAAAAGGTATTATAAATATCCTTATAAATTCCTTCCTAGCCAAAGCTCATAGTCCCTTTAAATTGGGCTGTGCACACCACCTCCTTAATTATCAAACACGTTTCTAGAATCTCAACTAAAATTCCTGAGACACCATTGCCACAAGACTATAATATAATATTACTTTTTGCACACACAAAAAAAAAAGAATTACAATCCCACACTGCTACAGAATTTGATTCTCTATGTATAAAATAAATACCTACTTTGATCTAATTAGATTACTAATCATGTGCTATCTATATGTGAATATATTGTGGAACACCATAATTCTATTGTATAATTAATTAATATAAATATTAATTAATATCTTCTAAAAATTTTAATTGCAAGAATTTGCACCCAACTACACCTACTGATACTGATACATGATGGAAATTAATCATTGAAACTATGGAAATGACCAAATTAGTCATCTGAAGATGCTTACTTCCATGGAAGGGAACAGTGAGGAGAAGAAATTGGGAGAAAGGTAAATCTCAAATTTGAAGGAATTCCATTCCCATGTGAAACTATTTCTCTCTCTCTCCCTCTCTTTTTTTTTTTTAATCATTGATTCTTCATAAGGGTACTTTTTATGCCGCCCACCTTCTATGTTAAAATAAACCTTTTGCCAATTGAAGCAAGCAACACCTTAATTAATAATACCAACTTATGTCACAAATTACTTATAAGTGCTAATTATATAATTAGTATGTTAATAGCACACATCAAATTTTGAGTCATACTAAAAAAAAAATGCTAATTATACAAAGATTTTGTAAATCTTTTTGAAATATCAAGAATCTGCGGGTCCCACTTAATTAGCGAACCACCACGGGTAGTGCTTGACATCTACGCCAACTAGAAACCACCACGTGTTCAAAATAGCCATGTTGGTTGTGAGATAGGCAACATGATATCGAAAAAAATATCGTCTATACTCAATATACTAAATAAATAAATAAATATTATTTTTTTATTAATATAAAAATAAAAAAATTATATTAATTAAAATATTTTATTATTCATTAATTTCACATAAAAAATAAATCTATAAAACAGATTAAAATTTTCTCCCTCTATTCATCCCTTAATTTAGGTGAGCAAGTTAGATAATTATCTTATATAATGATGTATAATAAGTAAGATAATTAAGACAACAATTGGTGGAGGGTTACAGACACAAAACCAAGCAACAGGTCAAAGTTATGTTGACCAAATGCCACGTGTAAGTCTACTTGTGGGTCCCAAAAAGCATTTTCAGAGATCATCGCTTGCCTCTCTTCTTCCTCTCCGGATCACCTCTTTATATATACCCCCTTATTACTAGCTAGGTTCTCACAACACCATCAACTTGCCATTACCATTAATTAGTAACTTCCAATTTCTGCCTCTCTCTACATTTACTTGCCTCCCCATCAAGTAAAATTGCCTTGCTGACTAGCAACATTGCCTCTACACTATATATTAAATTTATTTTCATTATCATTTTCTAAGCTTATAAGTTATATAAGACAACTATAAGCTCTTGGAAATTATTAAATCTAGTTTTTATCAAGGTATTGAATGGGTAACGCTGATTATGAATGCCCTCACCGTGTTGCGATTCCTCCTGCAAAACCGTTTCTCCAATCACTAAAATCAGGTGTAAAAGAGACCCTTTTCCCTGATGATCCTTTTAGGCAATTCAGGAACCAAACCGCCTCTAAGAAATTCATTTTAGGATTGCAGTACTTTGTGCCAATCCTTGAATGGGCTCCTCGTTACACTTTCGCCTTCTTCAAAGCTGATCTTATTGCCGGAATTACTATTGCCAGTCTCGCCGTTCCTCAAGGGATTAGTTATGCTGGTCTTGCAAACTTGCCTCCTGTTATTGGACTATGTATGTATAGTTTTTTCTCATTTATTTGTTTCTTTAGTTTATAGTAACTACACGTTACATAAATTTTAACTTTTGATTTCTTGTACTATCAACCAGATACTCCACTTATATTCCGTTACTTTATTAGTTTATCTTTTCCACTGAAAATGTGTAGTAGTAATTTTAATTATGGATTGGCGAATGTAGATTCAAGCTTTGTGCCGCCATTAGTGTATGCAATGTTGGGGAGCTCAAAAGATTTGGCTGTGGGAACTGTGGCTGTGGCATCACTGCTCATATCATCAATGTTAGGGAAGGAGGTTAACCCTAATGAGAACCCTAAGCTTTATGTTCAGTTGGCATTAACTGCAACTTTCTTTGCTGGAGTTTTCCAAGCTTCTCTTGGCTTTTTAAGGTCAGTTTGTTCAAGCCCCATGTGATCAAGAATTATGTCCAAAAAAAAACTGCTCTATCTGCCTATCGATTAAGGAAATCAATTTGTCTCTTAATGCATATAATTGTGTTAGAAACAAAAAGGGTTCCTTTTGTGGATATAAAGAGGCACAAATACCCATAATTTTCTAATGACTTTTGACTGAATGATATTAAAGTCGGTCTGAATATTGTGAAATACGGGTTCAAAAACAGTCGAGGACAAATTAATGGATTTCATGCAATTAATAATTATAATTTATTTTTGTTTAATTGATTTGCAGACTTGGGTTTATAGTGGACTTCTTGTCTCATGCAACAATAGTAGGTTTCATGAGTGGAGCAGCCACGGTTGTTTGTCTTCAACAACTGAAAGGAATTCTTGGGCTAGATCATTTCACTCATGGAACTGATCTTGTTTCAGTTATGCGCTCAGTTTTTAGCCAAACACACCAGGTAACTAATTAATTTACTAGACATAGCTTTTGTTTTACTTTGATACCTTAATTAAGTGTTCTTTTTACTATTTAATATCAATTATTAATTGTTATTATGGTGGTGGTTGCAGTGGAGATGGGAAAGTGGAGTCCTGGGATGTTGTTTTCTCTTCTTCCTCATCCTCACTAGATACTTTGTAAGTAAAAAACTCTAATCCTTAAGCAAGCTTGGACTATATGATTAATGAAGACCAATAAATTTTGGGATAAATGAAATAATTTTCACTTTTCTATGTGAAACTTCTATGTCTTCTTCCTGCCTATTGCTGTCAAAAACTATGGAATAATTGTGTGATATTGGTGAAACATTTTTCTTTAAAAATAAGGGTACTTTAAATATTCTAGAATAAGAATTTGTATTTCTTTTGTAAATCATTGAACAAAAGTTTAGGTAATAACTCGCACACATGTACCTAGTCAATCTTATCTATATAAGTATAAAACATATAAAATTTTTTAAGTATAATATCTCTTTATCTTTTGATATTAGTATTATGTTTATTAAATATTGGTGAATTGAAAGAATATAATGAGAATTAAACTAGCCTTATCATTAACTATCCAAGAAAATTTTGATATCATAATTTCATATTTCTTTGACTTAAAGTAAGTATAATATGTATATATGACCCTGTAAATAGACCAAACTAGAGTTGAAACTTCAAAGAAATTAAACTGAGAATGAATAAACTATAGAAAAGGCCATTAAAATCATAATTAAGAGAATTGGATTTTGGATTATATGAAAAACTAATTATATAACTCTAATGTTGAAAGAAATTGATAATATTTTTTATTTGAGTTATACCTTTTTACTTTAAGGTACTGATTTCTTTTGTCCCTACTATTTTAATGTTGATGATAAACAGAGCAAGAGAAAGACATGCTTCTTTTGGATAAATGCTATGGCACCCTTGACGTCTGTTATTCTAGGAAGTGTCCTTGTCTACTTCACGCACACTGAGAAACATGGTGTTCAAGTGGTAAACCCTCTATATCAATTAATTGCGATATAAAAATGAATTTTAGTTAGTTATTTAATACATTTCTAATTACGATAATATTTTTTTATTAATTAATAAATTTGACTCCAATTAAATTTGAATTTGAGATTTTTGAATTATTGAGACGACTTCCATTACTAGCAATAATGTGAATTTTCAATATTACATTAAATATATTATACAATTATATATATTGATGTCAAGACTCCACCTAACCCAGAAATTATGAGCCATAATAACATATTCTTTTTTATTTTAATGATGTAAATTAGCAAACTAATGAAATAAGATGAAGTATTGTTATCGTCCTCCTGGTCATGATAATTAATCAAATTTTATAATTAAATTTGTTAGTAATAATTAATTATGATTAAATTTATCCGATTAGAAGTACTTAATTAAATTTGTTATTTTCAACAGATTGGACACCTCAAGAAAGGCTTGAATCCACCATCTATAACTGAGTTGGCTTTCGGGTCTCCATATCTAATGACAGCTGTTAAAACTGGAATTATCACTGGTGTTATAGCTCTTGCTGTAAGTCTTCTCTATTGATCTCCACTCACATGCATGTGTAGTGTAATTTAATAAATAAAAAATTATATAGTAAATGAAAAGTGAAACCTTATAATTACCCCCATATAATTAATTAAATTAAAAAACTAAAAAAGGATTACAATGTTAATTAATTAACACAGAATTAGGTGTGATGGATTTTACAGGAAGGAGTTGCTGTTGGGAGGAGCTTTGCCATGTTCAAAAACTATCACATTGATGGCAACAAAGAAATGATTGCTTTTGGAATGATGAATATTGCAGGATCTTGCACTTCGTGCTATCTAACCACAGGTACTTCAGGCCCAAGCCCATCTTTTTATTTATTTTTTCTTATACATCGAAAATCTTTGAAGTGGAACGAGATATCAAGATTTGAAAAATAGACCTTTCGGTTAATAAAATTTACACTGTGATACAGGACCATTTTCGAGAACTGCAGTGAATTTCAATGCAGGATGCAAGACTGCAGTATCAAATATAGTAATGGCAACAGCTGTGATGATAACATTGCTATTTTTGACTCCACTATTTCATTACACACCACTGGTAGTTCTGTCTTCAATTATAATTGCTGCTATGCTCGGCCTAATCGACTATGAAGCTGCTATTCACCTCTGGAAAGTCGACAAATTCGACTTCGTTATTTGCATAAGTGCGTACATTGGTGTGGTCTTTGGAAGTGTTGAACTTGGCCTAGTAATTGCTGTAAGTAACTCAGCTGCGATGTACAAAATTTAAAAAAATATATGAACATTACTAATAGCGCAAGAATTATGCAGATCGCAATTTCCTTGTTGAGGATGCTCCTGTCTCTTGCAAGGCCAAGAACTTTTTGCTTAGGAAACATTCCCAATTCCATGATTTATAGAAGCATGGATCAATACCCAATTGCTAGTAGTGTTCCTGGAGTTCTCATTCTTCAGATTGATGCACCTATCTACTTCGCCAATGCTAATTACTTGAGAGAAAGGTATATACATATATAAGATAAATTTCAATAAGAAATTCTTGAATTCATAATCAGTTAAATTAAATTGGGTGATTCGATTTATTTTCAGGCTTTCAAGATGGATTTATGAAGAAGAAGACAGGCTAAAATCTATAGGAGGACCTACTTTACAATATGTGATACTAGATATGAGTGGTAAGTGTGTGATTATTTCTTTAACATTTTAGCATAATAACAAGCTATTAGTTTTCCCCTGATCTTTGAATCCAATATCAATTTACAGCAATTGGAAGCATAGATACAAGTGGGATTAGCATGCTCGAAGAAGCTAAGAAAAACACTGACAGAAGAGGTCTAAAGGTAAAAAAAAATATATATATAAAAAAAAGATTTTCCATCTCTCATATTCTAATTCAGAATTGTCCCTAAATGCAAATTGCTTATGGACTTATTAATGGTTCTGTTCTTATAGCTTGTACTGGCAAACCCGCGAAGCGAAGTGATTAAGAAGCTAGAAAAATCAAAGTTGATCGAAGCAATTGGTGAGGAGTGGATCTATCTAACAGTAGGAGAGGCAGTAGCAGCATGCAACTTCATGCTACACTCAATAAAATCGAATCCAGTTACAGTTGATCAATTTGATGCACATGACAATGTCTAATGTATAAATAAAAGAAAAGAATATATAGGGTGTCAAATTAGGATGATTACTGGGTCCAACCACTAAGTATGTGATGATGGTTTTTATTACCCAGCAAAAAAGCAGCGTCAAATTCCCACCTAATCTGTCTCTGATTGATCCATGCACACCAAGTGGAACAAAAGATGATTTTTTGGGGGGAAAACAAACTAAGATCTCTAAATCAACTTTATTAATTTGTAATTTCATACGTGGAATATAAAGTATAATATAGAGAAAAACATGAGTGTTTCTTATTTTGTTTGATTTAGTTCCTGTAATGTTTAGATACAATGTTCTCAAATTAATATATAGTCTTCAGCGACGCAAGACTTTGAAACTACTTGCCTTTTTATTTTCCACTATACCACACTCTGACTTGCTACAGCTTGCCATTTGTTTGACTAAATATAAAAAATCATGTCGTTTTATGTATTAAATGATATTCAGCATCAAAAGTCAAAACTGCAACGGCTTACTTCTCATCAACATGAAAAAACGCGGTTAGTGATTTGTTAGAGCATCAACCCATCCGTAGCTACTCAATGGTTGACGACAAGTCACCTATAACTCTGTATTATTAAACGACACAAAGATGTCAGCTTCATAATTCATTTCTTAATTTAACCTACTAAATGATAAGGTTTCTGTTGTAGGAAAAATAGGAAACTCGATTTTGGGTTCGTTTGGATTATTAATTTAGAAATATAGTAGTCATGACTGATCGACCTAATTAACCCTATTGTTATCAATTAGTGTATAAATTATAATTTTTATTAAATAAATTATAAATGTTCAGTTAATTCGATTATAACAAATAATTGAATTGAATATTTAGTTCAATGATTATTTTCTATTGTTCAATTATTCTAAAAATTGTTATATATTTTAATTTATTAAAATTTCTATTTGATTCGATTTAATTCAATAATCACTATTGATTGATAATTTTCATATTGTTATTAAATTAAATAGTATATTATTTTAGACTTATCAATTACGACTCAGTGAAACATGATAAATTATATAATATCATTCTTATTTCAATCAGGAAATCCTAATTGGAGTAACAGAGTAATTACATATCAACATGAGGTAATTATTTACAAAAATTAAAAAAATAAATTAAGAAATCAGAGAAATTATAATTTCTCCAGAAAGTGAAAATCTTGGATGTTGAGAGATTGCATTGTAGAGTCGACAAAACCCACTTTCTGCCTCTCCTCCAATTATATATATAAAAAAATCTTTCTAAGCAACCCTTCTCTTTGGTTTTGATCTGTTCACTGTGTAAGAAATCAATTTTTTTCTTTTTTTAAATAGCCCTGTTTGGTAGAGGAAAATATACAGAAGCTAACCTGTGTTGGTTTCTTAAAAATTGTTTTCTACTTTAATTTATTTTCTTAGCTGGGATATGAGTAATGGGTTCTATTTATTTCATTAGCTTTTTGTAGATCGAGTATATTTAGGCTTAGATTAATGGGGATTCCAGTTCATATCTAGTCACCAAAAAGCGATTCTTATCCTTTTCTTCTCTGCTGCTGTGGCCATTATCGAGATCGAGATTGAAAACCGGTCGCAGCTTCTCTCTCTTTTCAGGTTGAGGGATTGCTCTCCAAAAAACATAGTAATTTTGTTGTGCCAATTTTTTATAGTTTTAAATTTTTTTTATAAAATCATAATATTATAGTATTTAATACAATAGATTTAATGATATATTTTTTATTTCATATAAATAAATATATTATTGAATTCATTACGATAAATATTATAATGTTATAAATTTTATAAAAAAATTTTAAACTCTAAAAAGTCAACATAATAAAAATTAATATATTTTCAATATAACAGTCCTTCACTTCTCTTTTCATAGACAAATTCTGATATGTTAGTTATTAATTAAGGTTTTAAGACAGATTTATTATATTCTATATATTATATTAATATTATATAATTATATATGATATATTAGAATAAATTTATATAATAAAATTACTTATATTATTATTTTAATTTACTTATATTAACCATGTATTTATATATAATTTGTTTGTCACTTCAGTTAGAATTTTTTAATTGGAATGATGGTGATAAGGGGTATAATTTCTTCGACATGATCATTTAATTTTCATCTTTATTTCAACAAAAACGACCACATGAAAAATTCTAAAACTTAACCAGCCTTTTACCGACTCGAATGTGTACTCAATATATGAGACGTTTGTTTATATAAAATAAAAACAATATTTTTTTTAGTAGAAATATTTAAAAATCTCAAACGAAAATGATAAAATAAAAAACCAAAACCAAAACACAATTGAGATTGCTTTAATTATAATACGTAAGCAAAGAACAAATAAAAAAAAAAAAAAGAAGAGTGCTTTCGAGCTCAAAAATAGAATACAGATGAGTGGTTGGTATCTTATTGACTCTACTATTCGTTGCATGTGTGATGTTCCAGACATTATAATGAGATGGGCCTCAGATGCCGATGCATCAACAATGAAACTGAAAATTTGAAATAATATTTCTATATCCATCAGCATTTGTTTCCTTCGAAATTGGAATTACAACACGACAATACCATAACCATCAGCTATCAAGACAATCACGGCGGGTCAGAATTTACAAGAAAAAGAAGGGATTTGGCCGATTCATACTTTTGTAGTTGTAGCACCAGTAGAAAATATATAAATAAAAAGAAAAATTGCCCATGTATAAAATCATGATATATGGATCAAATGCCGAAAATTTGGGAAAAAAACACATTATTTAACTTTAAGAAAGGAACACATTTAAAATAAAAGAAAGTGAAAAAAAATAAAGAAAAAGTAAAGAAAATTTAGAAAAATTGAATTAAACAATACTTAATCAAGAATTAAAGAGTTAAACTTTTCAAAATAGAGAAAACATTTTGTTAATTTCATTAATTTTCAGAAACTAAATAATAATTTACCCTAAAACTTTTCAAAAATCAAGGGAGGACATGGTGGTTCCTCCTATGATAGATCCGCTTATGCATGCAAGTTGGGATCCACCACCTTGATAATTTGAGTATAAGAAAAACAAAGTTTATTTTCCAGAACTTGAAGCCACCAGTTGATGAAAATAAATCAAATAAGAATATGCATATCTACAAATGATTGGACGAATTGCATTAGCATATAGTATTAGTCCTATGACATTGACAAAGCAGAAAAAAATAGTATTAGTCCAATCATCAATTTGAATACCAAGCAGCTGTAATCTTCTGCAACATGGATGCTAGCATTTCATATTAGGGATGGGGAATAACCCATTCAATGTACGAGTCAAACCCTCCTTGCCAACGAAATACAGGAAAAGCAAATCATAGAAATGGGCTATCCAGAAATAAAATAACTCAAAAAACCCGAAACATATCAAGGAGAGGTCAAAAATTGAATACATGCAAACTGTGGCAAACAAAAGGCACCTTCTTGAAAGTGCTTACAACCTCTAACCAGGAGATCCAACTTCCAATAACGAGTTAAGACAAAATATGGGCCTGGTGTTTTCTGTTGTCTTTTCATATGCAACCCTTTCATTGAAGTGGACAACCTATTTCCTCTGGTAGATACCAAAGAAAAGGTATGTGAATCTGCTAAGAGTTTGGCAGATTCTCTTTGAACAAACGCGGAACTACTTCATGTACACTAATGTCTAGAGCCTCTGGATCCCTGCAAAAAGGCATGAAGAATTTATCATTACAGAAAAGACATGCATTGCTGTTCTGTAATGAGATGATCATTGAAAATGCAAGTCTTTTTTATGGTATATTAAGCATCATTCACAGAATTGTGAGAGACAGAACCTGCAGAATGTCTGCCCCTTCTCATTGGTACTAGGAATAAACCATAATTTTCGCAAGGAAGGGGCCTCGAATTGGACAAAAAAGCCATCATGTTGCCCATGCTTCCACTTCCTTGATCCCTGACCTTTCCAAACCTGTAAAATGCATGCAATCAATACGACATTGTCGAGTACAAGCATATCAAAACTGAATTAAGCAACTAAATACCCTAATTTTTTATGCCATTGCATCCGATAACTAAAGAAGACCAGCTGATCCAGCAAAACCAAAAGCAGACCAAAAAGCACACACCAACTCAGCACAATGTAAACAGCCTTAGTTGGAAGATACAGACGATGGGCATGCAGCTTAATAGTAAACAGCTCAGGACCACCTCTACAGCACTTAAAATATAGCTTAATTATCAAATTATTTATAGCACTTAAATATTTGTCCATCATCTTAAAATGATTATCTAAAAAGTATAAACGGCTTATTGTTTTATGACCTACAAAATATATTAAAATTCAAATTTTTACCACAAAAGGCTAAATTGAAGCAAACACTTGCAACACCACGCAGACCTGATTTCAACAAGATTTTATTAACAGTAACATAATACATTTCTTCTATAAAATCGAGGATCTTTAAAAATACTACGAAAGGACAACAAATGGCAAGACGATATAGCACCCAACTGAAGTGGTACCTACAAAGGTTCTTTCCAACCCACCTCAACCTCCTCACCCCCCCAACACCCTCTTCTCCACCCTTCCTTTTCTCTCCCAGCTGCAACATCAGGTTTCCAAACCACCATTTCCCCAGTCATTGTCAACTGATCTTTCATCAATTTACAACTGCAAAATTGGAGGTGAAAATTAAAGCAACTCTAAAACCTAAGCGCAATGGATGTCTGATGGACTGATAGTCATGTTAGAAGGAAAAGATAGACAGTTCAAGGCTCTGGTTGAATTTGTATATACAGTAAGACTTCTAACAGACCTTGCCAATAAACCTGTTAACAATAAATTAAGAAATTTTCTCTATTCATGTAAAGGCATTTGCATCAGTTGTACATGTGAAAAAGTAAAATATTACCTGAGGGTAAGATATGATACTTTTTGGCACCACTAAGCAAGCTGCTTTTGAGAAAGACTCCTCAGCATACTGCCTAAGAAATGTGAAACAACTGCTGTGTGTATGGGGTGATTCAAAGGCCTGCAAAAGTAAGTAACACAAAGCTCATCATCAAAAACTGCCAGGAACTTTATTGATATACAAACCATAAAAGATGAGATGAAAAAGAACAAACATTTGCATATTAGAATCCATACACTTCAAGAGTCAGTACCTTATCAATATTGACAACTGGAGCATATTTGTCAGTTTGAGTCTTCTCATTATCAAGAAGAAAGTAGACTCTGGGATCAACTTTAGAAGTTTCATGCCATGATTTTACAGCTGTTTCCATTGTCTCAACAAGGAAAGAGAAGAAAATTTTCTTACATTCTTCAGATCCAATCTTTTCTGACTGCAAAGAAAAAAGACCAAATTAATCCTTCTTCAACCGGAAACACTAAGAATATTACTTGCCAGACATAATTTAAGTATTAATCTTCCATATGAAGGGGAAAAACTAAGGATGCAATGTAGAGACATCCACATTCAAGAGCACACATTGAAAATTACAGATATGTAAACAAAATATAAAAAGAGAGAGCCTCTCAAAGATGCATCTTACACTCATACATAAACATTAGAATCTATAAGCAAAGCATAAAGCCATGGTTCATTGCTTACACACATACCATTTCAGATTTCAGTGAATCCAAGTGCTTTGCCACGTTGACATTAGATTTTATGCTCTCTACTTCTTGAGCTCGTTTTTTCTCTTTTGCCAATTGGGATATTTTTTTAACCTTTCTCGATACCTCAGTGCTCTGTGGATTGTACTGTAAAGCTGTTTGGAAAGCAGCCAAGGCCTAAATTTATATGAACAAAAAAAATATCATCAGAACTAAACCATAATCTTATTCCCTAGCACAGAAAGCTACTGAATAATCTGAAGAGAATAAGATCTTCAGACATACATCACTATATTGTTCCATGGCCTCTAATACACACCCTTTCCTGAAATATCCCTGGAGGTAATCAAAATGTTAATATGTAAGGAACAACTTTGGAAAATTAAGTACAAGTCATGCAAAGAAGAAAATGTACGTTAGCTCACCTTTTCCCATTGGGGGTTCAATGTGATTGTTGTTTCAGCATCAGCAAGAGCTTTGTTAAGCTTCACCAATTGCAGAAATGCCGCAGCACGGTTGCTGTCAAATGATTAAGAAATATGCAGTGGAAGGCACACAAGAACAATGTATGTTAGACAGACACACATATGGAGTGAGCAAAAACAACTTATCATAAGAAGATTCACCTTCATAAACGTATTCACATTCATTAGAAAGCAAAACTCAGAAAAAAGATTGTTATTACCCTACCAAGACAGTTCCCACAACACATTTGTGCATTTTTCTTAGCATCCAAAAGATCAAGAATGTGACACTAACTCTAACCTAGACAATAACAGATCATGCATGAGAACTAAGAAACCCAATTAATTAAGATTCCAAAATTAAGCAAATTATTTAGATTTACTAACATTAACTAACACAGATTGCCACTGCATTTTTGGCACATGTTCTCATGTAGTTCAAAACTTAGATAAACTGCATTGGGAACAGCAATGTAACAAGCCAAATGATAAATTGCATTTACTAAATCTGGGACTTGACATGGAGAAGCAGGCCTATTAAAGTTAGTCCAAAAGCAACAAGGTATTTCCATCTGTCATACTAGTTTCTACAGTCATACTTATTGCAAAATGTTAGAGATCAACAGACCTCACATAAAGGAAGCTTTCATACTGTCCTAGATTCAGTATACTTTTGTAGTTGAAATAGATAAAATTACCACAGAATATTTGTGATGCATTGAAAATGGACTCTTTATATTCCATGGTTCTGTATTCACTATAGTTATCATTTTAATACTTGCTCGTATGAGAAACAAAAATTCAAACCTAATTTGGGTACTCTATACAAGAAAAAAATACCATTTCAAAGATTATGTAAAACCTATAAAGCCACTTTCCAATAGAATTTTTATTGCTTTTTGAACATTTACCACTGACATAACTTGAATTGATTGGCAACCACTCTTGTCAATATTCCAATTTTATGACTTAAAAATGCAGGATGTGACAAAATAACTACCAATATAGTTACTCCAGTGTCGCTGATTTCAAATGCATCCTCATTCTTTTCTATATTACATCAGTAGCAAAGAGTTTAATAACAATCTCATCTGATTCTGAAATATTTAAAATTATTGTTTCTATCAAACAGATGAATTCAATTCTCCAATTAAATGGAAGAATTTCTTACATGACAGTTCATCCAATTAAAAAAAGCTGACAACTTGACAACCTAAGCTTGATCATTGTGGCACAATGTTTGGAACTATGAGGTGTTTGGTTCCCCAACCGAAAACGAAAACAATTGCAACCACCATTAATAATCTAAACTAAAGTATACATATATAAGACTGTGTTCTAACTCCTCACTTCTTAGCTCAGTTTTCATTTATCAACAAGCGCAAAGCATCGAACTTTATGAGCAATCAGAATGCTAATACCCAATTGACAAAATAAATCGAACTCTGCTAATAACCAATCAAGATTCTATTTTGATAAACATTCAAAGACTACCAACTTAAAAGCAAAAAGAAAAAAATAAAAACCCTAATTTGGGTAAGTTACCTATAAAGAGTAGGATTTGAAGGGTCAAGCTTGATGGCCTGAGTGTAAAGAGCTGCAGCTTTAAGATAGTTTCCAGCTTTGAAGAATTCATTCCCCTTATCTTTCAATGAAACCTCCTCCCCACCACTGCCTTCCATGGAGGCTGCCGGAGCTGATCCTGCCATTGTTATTGAATAACGAATAGGATTCCAGTGACCAGTGAATGTTGATTTGGAGTAGAATTGTTGCTGCTATTACTTGCTAGGGTTTTACAAGAGATATTGTTACTGGTTTTTGTGCTCTCGTTTGGGGTTTTTACTCAGAAGTGTATAAGTGAGGGAAGCAGACAGCTGCAGCTCCTTCGCGGGTGCTCAGTGTCGAATCTTGGCCGTTAATTGCAAATTGTAATCATATCTTTGTGGTTTGCTGTTGTTAAACGGAGTGTCGTTCACGAACTTGAAATGAAAACAATTGTTGGCTTATTGAATTGTCGTTTACCGAAATACTGGCCTTCCCTTCCAAAACGACAGATACATTATCTGTCGTTGGACAACCCCAAATGATGTACTAGTTTTATAATAATATAATGATAAGATCATAAAATGATATTGCTAATTTTTTTAATGAATAAGATTTTATTAATTTTAGCAACTTAATATGTAAGGCTAACACACCAAAATATGCAGCTGTTAGCACTAGAAATGAAGTAAAAATTACTTTGATAGGACAAAAAACTTATTTGATCATTATTTTTGAGAAAAAACTTATCAACTACTATCTTCCTAATCATGATTTTTGAGAAAAAAACTAATTGAAACATAGTTAATATTTTCCTTTAATACTTAAATAAAATAATGACATATCAAATCAATTAACAGAAATCATGATAAAATATGTAAAAGTTTTTATTTGATCTAAATTATCATTTTTAATATGATTGTAAGAGCATAAAAATTAATTTAACATTTGATTTTAATTCTATAAAAGATTTTAATTGTTAAGTATTGACACCCGAATGAGTAGCTCAATAAAAATTCACTTAAAAATAAAGAATTAAATAGGAAGAAAAAATATTCAATCTTTATTAATATTTAAAAATTAAATTATATTATAATAAGTATATATTTTTATGAATAATAAATTCAGAATTAATTATCCCTTTTAATATTAAACAAAATTAAATTAAATTATAGAAAGTGCTAATAGCACTATTTATATGTTAAGCCAAGGACAACTTAGGAATTAGAAATCTTATATGATAGGAAATTATAAAGTATTTCCAAATTTAAATAGCTTTCTAACTAATTAAAGGATTCCTAAATAATTATATTTTTTCTATATAGAAAATTTATAATAGAAAATAACATAAAAATTTTAATTAAAAATACCATGTATTTATTATTTAGGAAAGAGAATATAATGGGAAAGTATGGTATGAAGATTAAACTATATTTGGGATTAAATTTATGGAAATGGGTGAAAAATTATTATATGATGATAAATTTACTCTTTTATTCTTTACTTTTAAATTTAAAAATGTTTTTTATTTCTCAAAAAAAAAATTGAAAATGTTTTTAAAAAGGTTTTTTTTTTTTTTTTGAGGGAATGTTTTTAAAAAGGTTAATATCATAATTTTACATGTTTTGAAGCTATGTTGCTCCCAAATTAGGAATAAATTTTTTCTCATATGCAATTTTCTGTCTATTTTCCCTGTATTGTCTTTTCCTCTCACTTTCATCTCTTTTATGGATGGCATTCATTCGGTTTAATTAATTTAAATGATTGTTATCCAATTAAATTAATATTTTTAATTTAAAAAATTTTTAAACTAAATTAAATTATTATTATAATCAAACTATTAATTTCAATTTGATTTAAAGGTTTCAAACAAAAGATTTTTTTTATATATATAAATTATCATTATTTTATTATAAATTTAAGGAAAATATTAATAATAAAAAAAATTTAAAAATAAATTAATATTGTATAATTCAAAATTTGTCTATTTCATTAATTAACACACCAAAAATTTATATTTTTTCTCAAAAATTATATTTTTTTTTATTTATTTTTAGTTAATTTTTGTAGATGATATTTTGATAAATTATAAATTAATATTAGATTAAAAAGTAGTTATATATAAAATAAAATTAAATATATTTAATTATAATAATAGTTAAAAACAATATATATATATATATATATATATATATATATATATATATATATATATATATATATATATATATATAATTTAAGTTTAGTTGAGTTTGAAATCGAAGAAAAAAAATATTCAATTAACAAATTAAACCAAATTTTTGATTTATTTTATTTTTTAAACTAAATTAAACTAAATAAATTATAAAATCATTAATCTCGATTTAATTTAATCGATTTTAATTGATTCGATTAATTTAACTTCCACGTTATTCTCTTTCCCAAACAAAAGACAATAGAATCCTTTTAAAAATTTTCCTCCCATTTTCACCATTCACCAAACATAGCCAAAGGAAATCTGAAATCACATCTCCATCCATTTGTATAATGACTACTGTGATTTTTTTTTTTTTGGAAAAACATAAATATTTTATCAGGGACCTATATATATATAGATACTTGCCAGAAAACTTGCTTGAAGCCTGAAAACTCTTTTATATTCTCTAAGTACAATTGACAAAGTTCTGCAATTAACAACCTTATAGAAAACGATATAAAAATTATGCTAATTACTATTAATTTTGGATTAAAAATACTGCAAAGTAATGTAATCTTTTATTGTAAAGTTAAGAATTTTAATTAGTAAAAGTAAACCATAAGTAATTAATTAATTAATGATATC
This sequence comes from Aleurites moluccanus, assembly GCA_948193065.1. NCBI lineage: Eukaryota > Viridiplantae > Streptophyta > Magnoliopsida > Malpighiales > Euphorbiaceae > Aleurites > Aleurites moluccanus. Next base: position 25,970 of record CANXYC012068437.1, on the reverse strand, counting down.
GTGTAAGAAAACATTGCAAATTAGGTTGAAACCAAATAAAGAAAAAAAAAAACCAACTAGAAATTAAGTTATACATAATTAACTAATTTCCATCCTTAATTCCCAACTACTACTATGGCTATGGCTTATAAATGAGACAACAATTTTTATTTTTTATTTTTGAGATGAAATAATAAAACAACCATTAATTAGCAAATCCATAAGACAAAGAAAGAGACTGTTTACGCGTGATGCAGTTTCATTTAAACAATCAAAATCAAGTATATGAATATCAGCGCTTAACTATATATTCTTTATTTTATTTTTTTGGTGTGGATGCTATTATTGGTTTAATTTTCTCTTTCTTTGAAAAGTTCTTCATTAATTCTTCTCTCTCAGTTGATGTACTTTAAAAATATATAATTGTCATGTCATTATCAAATATTAAAAAAATAAATTACCAATATTTTTTTTTAGTGCTGAAAAGTGGAAAATCGATTCTGAATTTATTACTTTAAAAAATATGTACTTATCATTAAATTATGTCTCGATATGTATTTATTAATAAATTTTTAATAATACTGAAATTATCTCTATGATTATAAATTCAAATACCGATTAAAGTTAAATAAACAAAAAAAATGGTTTAGCCGTTGGAAGCATTTTTGAAGAGTTTAAATATAAAGTCTTCTAAGATAGCTGACATTTCCCCTATGAATTAGTCTAATGAGTTTGGTACATTGACTCCAACATTTGTTTTCTTTTCTTTTTTATTGCAATCAAATAATAAAGCAAACCTAATTTTGCATCACATTTTCATTAATAAATCAAATTAATTTCAATTGTTTTCTATCCGAAATTTTTGTTTCAAATTAAATTGTTATAAGGTTGGTAAATTTGCTTAATTTTTTGTATACAATTTTCCTCAATGATCAGAAATATATGTTCTAATAGGTTGCTTGCTTCATTACATTTTTCTTTCTTGTCTATGAGTTTTTGATAAATTTTTTCCTTCCATCCAAACAACACAATGACCTATAGTGGTTCTCTCCTTCTCAAGAAAATACAAATTTGTTGAGCATGAATATTATTAATGTTCCAACTAACATTATTATGTTGACTTTAAATATATATTTCATTCTCTTGCAGGTTTTGCTACTTGCAAGTGGAATTAATTAAAGTAATTAAAACCAAATGTTTCCATCACAAAGAAGAAAAAAAAAAAAAAAGGAACTATATCTGAAAGAAAATGAAATTAGTTTAATTCATTTATAGTATGCTTGAATGGACCAAAGCAAAACCAAGTCTTTTGCCAGCTTTTGAACGCCACCAAATCTACCACTTGACTTTGATTAATCCACAATCTCCAGGACTGATCACATTCAATTTTCAGCTTTTCACTTGGGCTAGAAACTTTTTTTATTCTTTTTTGTTATATTAACTCGACTATGAAACTATGTGGATAATTACTTACAATAATGATATGATACCCACATAAATAAAGTTGTGTGTATATATATATATATATATACATGTATCATAAACTCGAAGAAGCAGGTGCGTCTCTGAAGATTTAGTATTAACAAAAGAACAGTTTCTTGGTTAATTGGATTCAAGAAACTAGTATATATATCATTCTTGATCTTCTCTCTGTGTTTTAGCAACTTTTACAAGCAAAGCTTTTCAGAAGTCCCTATCTGAGCTTAATATCCAAAACTTAATTATAATTAATTAATGATTAAATGGAATTGCATATTAATTCTTTCCTTCTTCTTACCATAATTTTTGTATATCAATTTATATACTTTATCAACTTTGTTTATATATATTTCTGATGATTCTAATATTCCAAAATTTCCAACCACCAAGAAGAGCTAATGATTTCCATAATCTTAGATGGTAAGACTTATAGGTAACCAAACATGAACTAAAACAGATTCCCCCATCCTCTGCTTCCATAGCACTCACACGAAAACTATATGTATGTGATTTTGACAATTTCAAATGAGGAAAAAAAAATGACTCATGACCCTTAGAAAACAGTATCAATTTCGCATCTACATTGCAAGATAATTATAACGACACACAAAATTCACTTCTTAGTTAGTTCAATTTCCTTTTTTCTAGTATATAGAAGAGGAAAGGAATCAAATTTGAATTTATTTTTCATATTGAAAAATGTGCTAATCTTAAATCAAGTTTTGTGAGTATTGAATTAAATTATTTCACATATTAAGCTAAAAAATCCAACCGTGTTTTTGGTGAGTACGAGGTACCAAACTCTCTCCAAACCAACCATTAGAAACTCGATCAAGGTTATATTATTACCTACCTATGCATGCAATGCCTGCCAGTGCATATTGCAGGACTTAATTTGGTATTAAATGAGATAAACTTATATTAGTATAATTAAGAATATATATAATATTTGCCCAAAAGAGATTAGGAACTATCCTTTGTTAGCTTCTTGATCAATGAAGTCAAATTATTAAAATATGAAACCTGTCTGTATTCCACTAATCATATTATGTACATCAGCTTTAATTTTCTTAATTAATTATTTTATCTTATAAATCACTGATAGGACAATCAAAACTTCTTCAATAAACTCCTTATATAAATAATTATCATCTCGTCTTTCCATAAACATACATCAAACTACAAACAATTTCGTGAAATTTTTTCCTCTCCAAAATGATCAAGAACCTCATTATTTTGGGTATCTTAATAATACTAGTCTTCTCTAAACCTTCTTATCAAGCTTCTTATAATTCTTCTCCACCACCAATCCTAAACCCAAGACTTCTAAAAGCTTATATAGCTCTTCAAGCTTGGAAACATAAAATCACTTCTGACCCTAAGAACTTTACCTCAAATTGGTATGGCCATAACGTTTGCAACTACAGAGGAATCTATTGTGCACCAGCACCAGATGATCCTAACACCATAACAGTTGCAGGTATAGATTTAAACCATGCTAAAATCTCTGGTTCTTTGCCAGAAGAGCTTGGCCTACTCACAGACTTAGCTCTCTTTCACCTGAATTCAAACAATTTTTGTGGGACTATACCTGATAGTTTTCAATATCTTCACCTGCTTTATGAGTTTGATATTAGTAACAATAAGTTTAGTGGTCAATTTCCTTCTGTTCTTCTTTATATTCCTTCACTTAAATTTCTTGATATTAGATTCAATGAGTTTGAAGGCAATGTTCCTTCGAAACTATTCGATCTAAAACTCGATGCTATTTTCATCAATAATAACAAATTCAAATCTTCTTTGCCTGAAAATTTTGGTAACTCTACAGTTTCAGTTATTGTATTGGCTAATAATAATCTTAATGGTTGCATTCCTTCAAGTTTGACCAAAATGTCAGGTACTCTTAACCAAATAATCCTAATGAATATGGGATTGACTGGTTGTCTGAATTCAGACATTGGGTTGTTGAATCAAGTAACTGTTTTTGATGTCAGCTCCAATAAACTAGTGGGTCCATTGCCAGATTCTATGGGGGAAATGAAAAAATTGAAGCAGCTAAATGTGGCACATAATAAATTATCTGGAAAAATACCAGAGAGTATTTGTTTATTGCCTAAATTGGAGAATTTCACATATTCTGATAACTATTTCTGCACTGAGCCGCCTGTTTGTCTTAAGTTGTCAGCTAAAGATGATCGGAAAAATTGCATACCTCATCGGCCTTTGCAACGATCACTGGAGGAATGTAAAGCATTTTATGCTAATCCTGTTAATTGTAATACATTTGGGTGTTCAACTACAAGTAGTCCACCACCACCACCACCACCTCCTCCTCCTCCTCCTCCTCCGCCACCGCCTCATTATTACGATCAGTATCCTTGACCAAAGTAGAGATTATAATTAATAGAGAAATTGATTTCTTTCAATTGTGGTCCCTCTGATAGAAAAAATGGAAAATACATATAATAATGTGGGGATATATATGTGGATTGTTTTGTCTTTAATCTTCAACCTTTTGTTAGAAATGAAAATTGTTTGACTTTTGTTGTACATATATTTGGAATTAATAAAAATAATGCTTCTTCTTAGGAACTACTTTGCATAAATATATATTTATAATTGCGAATAATATGATATTTTTGTTGAGAAGTTTCGATTATCGGTACAAGGATATGCATGGTTGCTTTCTTGTAAGATTGATGGATGGATGTAGTGTTAAGAATGGAGGCTTGCTCCCTAGTTTATATATATATATATGTTGAGAAAGTGATACCTTATTTATATTAAACAATTATTGTGTTTGCAACTTGCTGCCAATAAAAATATGAAGGCAATAATACAAAGTTAAGGCCACATTCGTTTTCATGTTTTGAATTTGGGAAAATTCATTAAATTTCCTGTATCAGTGTTGAGCCCTATGTTTAAATTTGTAAAGAATTTTTTTTTTCTTAATACATATTCAACATATTTATTTAATATTACAAGCTTCCAATCTATATGCAGAATGATTAATTTATTAAAATTTATTCACAGTTATCAAAATCATCATAAAATTATGACTTAAATTTTCACTTATAAATTTAAAGTCTTAATTCGATGATAATACATCTCTTAATTTAAAAATAAATCCAATTTGTACTTATAAACTAAAAAAAAATAAAATTTAATTAGATCCTTCTTTCCTCCTTGTAAAAATAAAAGGATCTAAATATTTCATATTCCCAACCTCATCACTCGTCAGTCACTTGAACAAGACATTATGGTAAAAGATTCACATGTATATGGTGTATTAATTTAATTTAGTTAGCCTTCTATCTTCATATGTCAATGTCACCTCTACCGACTAAATTGATTCAATAGATTTATCAATATTCAGTACAACCTCCTAATTAATTTATAAGTCCTACTGCATTCCAATTTGTGGATGAGATTTTCGAAAACTCAACTTAATTTTTACCGATGATCCAAGCTCAAGCACATATATTCAAGAGATTGAAATTGGTAATAATTAAGGGTTATATTTGAATTTCTTAATTACTAGTTCAATTATGAATTAACAAAAGAGTTCTAATTTTAGATTATTGAATGATAATTGCTTGTTTCTATAGACTAAAAATGATTATTTAGTCTAAAATCTTGATACTTGTAAGTCTACTAAAATTATATTTTCTCTCAGGTAAATTTAAAAATATATTTGTATTTTATTTATATATTTAAAAATTAATTCCTGAATATTAGTCTAATAATCAGTAAAAACTCATATGAAATTTTATATTATAAATTTATGAAATTGAATGTGTTTAAGTGAAAATTTACCAAATTAATAGACTTTATTTTGAATAATAGTGAAGTACTTTTTAGACTGCCTGAAAAGAAGAATACGGTGTACTATTGTGGACTTTTTATGGAGTAAAGTATGGTCCCATAAATAATTTATATAGACAATAAATACAATATGAGAAAAAAGAGAAGAAATGGACCATGCTAGCTATTAAAACCCACCTGCTCCATTGTGTGACATCAACCTGCAAATCTTAACAGCCTGAATTAATCCAACAGCAACATATGTTTTGCTTATAGTTTATGAAACCCAACACACGATGAGCAATTACACTATCTTTATTTATATTTCCCGCCTTCCCAGGATTCAGTTACTCTGTTCACTCAATTTCCGTCCCCATTTCATTACATATTATTAACTACTGTCTGTCATTGATATTTATGAACACGATACGGTAAGAAATCAATTAAATTTTATCAAATTTAAGAATTAAAATCAAGTGATCAAATTATTAATTTTAGTTTTTATAAAAATTTATTAGGTCAAATTTAATTTTTGAGACTGAGTATTTATATAATTTTTAGATGATTAGATGCAATAATTGGATATGGACTGAGCATGCATTCCCTTTTGGACATATCCAATATCTTGTGTAAAGTTTAAATTGATCCAAGGATATTTTAACTGTTCAGATAAAAAAATAACTAGATAGATGAAATATCATAGTTGTTAAGATATAAAATACTATATGAATTAAATATTAGATATTTAATAAATTTATATATTTTTAATTTTTTTAATTTCAATAATTAATTTTTGAGGTTAATATTTTCAATATTATATAAATTTTAAATATTTTTAAAACGATATTAGAGTAGAAAAATGATTCATATCATTTTATTCTATCATAATTTGGATTCAATTTCTCTTTGATATTTGTGATATTCTCTATTTTATTTGTCAATGCCCAATAGTCTTAAAATATATTGAAATGACTATTTTTAAAATTATATAAGTTCCTAATATTTTTAAGAGTTTGATTCATAAATAAACCTCTCCACCTTCTTCTTCTTTTCTTTTTCATATTCTAGTACAGTTGTATACCAAATAAAGAGTAAGGGGAGGGGGGCAGGAGTGTGTATGTTGGGTTTCTGTCAAAGTTTGTTTTGAAGTTACTATATTCAGTCGTTTTCGAAAAAAATAATGTTACTATTTTCAGTCCAAATCAGTGAGTGTGTTAAGATAGAAACTTGATAGGTTCCATAGATTTCTGTGAACAGATCATCATAGTTGGCAACAAATGCATATATTAACAGTTTTCTTTAAACTTGCCAGTCATAACGTGGTTGCATTTAATATTCTGAGGCTCATTTCACACTTCATCTTCATCTTATCTTTTCTTTATTTATTATACATTTGTAACAAGAAAAATCCCTCTCGTGTGGTCCATTGAATTCTTAATCTAATACAGCTCTTCATTGCTTAAACATATATGTAAAGACAAATTATATATTAACTGTCATTTCTTAAGAGCAATCTAAGCAAAACCATATGCCCTTAACAATATTATCAATAATGTATTACGTATTCTCACTTTAATTTCCAACCACCAAGATTTATTGATGTTCATAATCTTGATGGTAAACCATGTGGATATAACCAACCATAATTTAAACTCCTACCCACTCACATGACTGCTATTATAACCCAATTGGACAGTGACATAATTGAGCAATTTAAGAGAATATATATACACATCTTAATTTTCCGACCTAGTGCATGTGTATATATATATATATAAATGGTGTTTTAATATGATGATAAAAATAGATTAATAATTTATTAATTCATATAACATGCGATATAAAAACATCAAAATATTTATAATAATTACAAAGTAATGTGATAATTTAGAAGTGTAATATGAGATTTCAATTCCACTAATAATAATTAGATATCTAGCGACAAATGCTTTTTGTTGCTAATCTCTCGCTATTTTGTTGCAAAATCATAGCAAATCTTTCGCAATGTTTTTAAATGATTTTTTTCTTTAATTAAACCAATCGTGACTGTCCTTTGTAATTTTATCTCTAATTAGCGACAAATGAAAATACATAGCAATTCCTTAATTTTGAAAATGAATTGTGTCATTAAACTATACTCCACTGTTTTACAAGTAATAATCTCACTTCATGGTTCACACATTAATATTTTTGTAATATATATATATATATATCTGAAAAATGACAAAACAAAAAAATTGTGTACTAGGAAGGTAATGAATATACACATCAATTCCTTAAGTACCAACTATCCCTATTACAATGATAACAAGTAAATATTGGTAATCTTTCAAATAATAAAAAATAAAGAAATTAAAAGATGATAAATGTTATATTTCATTTATGCTGTTATTTTATAATTAATCAATTTAAAATAATTAATTCAAGTTATTTAGTTAATAAGAAACCATAAATTTAAATTGCTTTTTATTTTTTATATTTTTTATATAGAAATTTTTCATGCGCATATATATTAACTTAAATTTCTTAAATTAACATGTTATATGACTATACTGTTATATTCATTCATATATATATTGCTATTTTTTCAATTTAAATATGTATTTCATATATATTAATTAAATACATATGTTAATTATGTTAATTACTAATTGGATAGCAGTATTCAAAACAGATAATTATATAGTTAATTGAGACGACAGTCTCAAGTCTCAACATTAATCATTAGAGAATGTACAAGTCTACCGTATACACCACTCCACTGGCCTGATTTTCCACGACCAATAAACCAAAAAGTTAAATATAAATAGCCAATTAATATAAGAAGGGTGTAGTCCTTGAATACAGTTCACCTTATTTTTTTATATGATAAAATATCAATATTATTCTTAGTTTACTTTCCAAACAACTAAAATAAATGTATCATTTACTAAAATATTTAAATTAATTAATTTCCTTTAGATTAACAAAGGATATATCCTACTATACTAATATTGTCCATTCATTAGTATATATTTTTTTTTAGGCATAACTCTTTTTTAATAAATTTAATTTAATTTAATATATTATTTTTAAATTTAATCAATTAAATTTAAAATAAAGTATATATAAATTAAATTAATATATTCTAAATTAAATATATTAATTAAATTTTATCCAAAAAATCCCTTTCTTTATTCTATTTTAGTTAATATATTTAATTAAATATACTAAAAAATATTTTAAATTACACTAATTAAATTTTATTCTATTTTAGTTATCCAAACTATCCTAACTTTTATTTCAATTAATAATTGTATAATATTTTAAATTAAATATATTAATTAACTCAAGTGAATTTATTCTTTAACTTGGATGGGCTATATGTAAATTATAATTAATTAAATATACAATGAAAAATTTGAATATCTTAATAAATATATATTTATTTTGGTTGTCTTCCGAATACAATGAGGATATTACAATCATAACAGATTATTAGGTAAAATGAAAATATATTTATATTCTTTTTACATTGAAGTGAAAATATATTTATACATATCAATTTATTTTTATATGAATAGAAGATGTATATTTTCGTCCTATTTATTAATTTTTTTTGCACACCGAAACATAGTATAAGAATAAATGTATACTTTATTGGTTCCCACTCTTTAATATTAAATAAAAAATAAAAAAAAATAAAGATGGATGTATTTAAGAATTTTAGAGTGTATTTAATAACTTCCCGTGAAAATAGTAAAAAATAAGATTTAAATTATAATCAAAGAAAGTTAACTGATATGCAATCATCCATCCAATGTGACAAGAATTTTCTCCCTTTAGTGTCCGCTAATCCAAAAAATTTCGTTGAATACAAAAATTAAAATTATATAATGCCGAGATTTTAATTCCCATTAATTATATAAACGTGCAAAACATTATTACATATAATATACATAATAATTATTTCATCTTATCCCAGCTTATAAATCTTTGACAATCATGAAATTGAGTTCAACAAAGCTTTGAAAGAAAAAAAATGAAGAACTCCCCATATCTTAGTCTACTCTTGATATGGAGTGTTCTCACAATTCTCCTATTCCTGTGTAAACCATCTTACCAAGATGACATTTTTCCATTTCCTACAATACCAATTCCGAACCCAAAATTAATGAAAGCTTACATTGCTCTTCAAGCTTGGAAACTTGCTATTACTTCTGACCCCAAGAAGTTCACTGCCAATTGGTATGGTCATAACGTCTGCAACTATACTGGTGTTTATTGTGCACCAGCTCCAGATGCCCCTCATCTCTTAACTGTCGCCGGAATCGACCTTAATCACGCTAATATAGCCGGAATTTTGCCTGAAGAACTTGGCCTTCTTAAAGATCTTGCTCTGTTCCATTTAAATTCTAATCGTTTTTGTGGGACACTCCCAGCTAGTTTTATTCATCTTCATCTTTTATATGAACTTGATATTAGTAATAACCAATTTAGCGGTCCATTTCCTTGTGTTGTTCTTTATCTACCTTCTCTGAAATTTCTCGACATTAGGTTTAATGAATTCCAGGGTGAAATCCCAGAACAAGTTTTTGATTTACCACTTGATGCTCTTTTTCTTAATGATAACAAATTTGAATCAGCTTTGCCTGAAAATTTAGGAAATTCCCCTGTTTCAGTTTTGGTATTGGCTAATAGTAATGTTAGTGGTTGCATTCCACGAAGTTTGGCAAAAATGGCAGCAACTCTTGAAGAAATTGTTCTTTCCAATTTGGGATTAACAGGTTGTTTACGTCAAGATATTGGGTTCTTAAAAGCGTTGAAAGTTCTTGACTTGAGCTTTAACAAGTTATCTGGGTATTTGCCAGATTCTATTGCAGAAATGAGGAATCTGGAGCAGTTAAATGTAGCACATAACAAGTTGTTTGGTCAAGTTCCTCAGAGTATTTGTTCTTTGCCTAATTTGCAGAATTTCACTTACTCGTTCAATTATTTCTCTGGTGAGTCACCTGTTTGCCTCCGGTTACCGGCGTTTGATGATCGGAGAAATTGTATTCCGTCTAGGCCTTTCCAGCGATCCCCTGAAGAATGCAGGTCTTTTTACGAACATAGGCCAGCTGATTGTGGTGCCAGTACATGCTCACGCAGCTAGAACACTGCTATAGATGTCACCGCCACCGCCACCGCCACCGCCACTGCCATCAAAGCATCATTATTGATTAGTTTGTTGACCAACAATTAGTTGATCAAAGATGATTAATAAAGGCAATTAATTACTTTCTTGCTTGTATTTAATGATTTCCATAGTAAGAAATTACTTTACGATCATAAAACTACTGAGAAGTGAAAACTGATCAGCTATTTAGTAATTGGTTTGTTAAATAGGTGAAAACTGACTAGTTATATGTATGGGTATGGCAATGAAATTGCTTGAGTAAAGCTGCTAAAAAAATTGACAAGTTATGTATGATTGTTTAGCTCCATTTTATCTTCTTATTTCTATTTACATGAAAGAAATAATTAAATAAAGAGCAATTTAATTTTTTATTCATGAAGAAATAATATTAAGTTAACTTTTCCTTTTTAATAATTTTATAAAAATTAATATAAAAAAAAATACGATATTTTTCACTTTTCACATATTTAAATGAAGATTAATTAGACAACACACTTTATAATTATAAATTTTTATATTTTTTTCATTACATATTGTTAGTCATTATGCCAATTTTTTTTTTAGTTGAAATATTGTATCACTATATTGTAATATTGAAAGAAACAATTTCTCCTTTACTTTCCTGGTAATAGTAAAAAAAAAACTAATAATTTGGAAGAATTAAAATTCCATATGCCTTAAATTTTATAAATTATATTCACTTTGATAAGTTTCCAATTCTTTGTTTATTAAATTAAATCATATTTATAATTTCATAGGAAAGGAAAAACTTGAAAAAAATAAAATTAAATCACGAAAATGAATGTGGTATTCAATATAAAAAGTTAATCTTTACTATATACTAAATAAATAGCAATATGGGATAGGGCTCATCACTAAAACTATTGGGCAGGGTTTGGACTTCAGAATTGTGAAGTTGGATGAGGCTGATTGTAATTAATTAGAAACACAATGAAGTTGGGCACAATTTGCGTTTATAAAACGACGTAGTTCAACTTATTAAAAATCCATACAGAAAGACTAAAAAACCCTCAAGGTGCAATAGAATGAAGCACGAGAGAGAAAAAATTGCTAATACCTATTTAACCCCATAACTGAAAAAAGGGTTTTGAAAGTCTCCGAAGGGTTTGCGCTTAGAGCCGTTTCTTTGTTTCAGTTCCCTTCTTCACATAAAGCTTCCCTTACCTCCTCACTTCCGTTAAGCATGGCCGTCGGGTACAAAGTCCTCTCTATCTTTCTTTTTGACCTTTGCAAATGAAAGGAGGATGGATTTGTAATTTGGGTTTTGTTGTCGCAGGAAGAACAAGAGGATTTCGAAAGGAAAGAAAGGAGGCAAAAAGAAGGCGTGAGTGTCACTATGAATTTACCTCTCAATTTCTTTTTTAAAAAATCCCATTTTTGTTGGATTTTGAGAATCTATTACTTAATTTTTGTTTTTGTTGGATAGTGCGGATCCTTTTGCAAAGAAGGATTGGTATGATATTAAAGCTCCTTCTGCTTTCCATGTGAAGAATGTAGGCAAGACTCTTGTTACTCGAACTCAGGGTACTAAGGTAGGTTATCCTTATTCTTGAATCTATGTATTCAGAGAATTTGTTATTCTACTTCTAGGAATTCAATGTCTGTTACTGGAGGATTGGGTCTAATGGTGGCTATGCTCTGTGTTAGTTTGGTTGCTGAAGGTTCAAGTGTCTTCCACGTGTTATATTCATGACTGAATTAGATTTTGTCCGCTTACGCAAAAACTCAATTTTTAATTTTGTATGCCTGATTTCTAGAATCAACAAATATTGATCCAAAAATGCACAGTGGATTACTATATATTTGTCGGCAATTTATATTGGACATTGCAGTGTGCTTTCTTCAAAATTGTCTCCTCTTTTCTCCTTTCATATCTACAGTTACAGGCACCTTTGCTTTGTCTTGTACTTCATTCTTTTATTATGATGCATTTCTGTGTATTAAGTTGCAATAATAGTCCTTTCTTTCAATATTTGTCATGGTAGCATAGTTTCAACATTCAAGTTAATTCTGTTTCACTACAGGTTAAGATACTTGGATGAATTGTTGTGTTTTTTTATTTTTTTGCACTCCTAAAAAGCTGTAACTTTTTTATGTATATAAGCATGTCTAGTTTAATGCCTGTGAGTGATATGCGATGTCCAAACTCTTATTTGTACCTTATATCTCCTGTTGTTTCTAATAGATTGCTTCAGAAGGCCTTAAGCATCGTGTGTTTGAGATCTCACTGGCTGATCTTCAAGGTGATGAGGATTATGCTTACAGAAAGATCCGGTTGAGAGCTGAGGATGTTCAAGGGAAGAATGTTTTGACAAATTTCTGGGTATGATGCTAATTTTTGAGTATAAATTTTATATGTTCTTATTTTTTGTTATTATTATCTATGATGATTTAACATCCTTTTCTTTAGGGAATGAATTTTACAACAGACAAGTTAAGGTCTTTGGTGAGGAAATGGCAAACTTTGATCGAGGCTCATGTGGATGTGAAGACAACTGACAACTACACATTGAGGATGTTCTGCATTGGGTTTACCAAGAGAAGACCAAACCAGATCAAGAGGACTTGCTATGCTCAATCAAGCCAGATAAGACAGGTAAAGCATAAAATTGCTCTTTTCAAGTTGAATTCTCTGTTATCAATGTCCTTTCTTTTGGATACTTTTAAGTGACAAAATCTTCTTCTGTTTTACCAGATACGTCGGAAGATGAGGGAGATCATGACAGCCCAAGCAACATCTTGCGATCTCAAGGAGTTGGTCTGCAAGTTCATTCCTGAGATAATTGGCAAAGAGATTGAGAAGGCAACTTCAAGTATCTACCCTTTACAAAATGTCTTCGTACGTAAAGTCAAGATTTTGAAAGCTCCAAGATTTGATCTTGGAAAACTAATGGAGGTATTTCTTTTGCTCCTCCATTTTCTTCTACTTACTAAATATGCTTGAGGATTTAATCTAGGCAAAATCCAATTTGGAAGGATTTTAATATATCCAAAATGTTGATCATTCTGTAAAAATGTGCTGACATCCAGGTCTTGTTCAGAAAATTTCCCTCTTTAGTCTTTTGGAACATCTATTCAATAATATGTTTTAATGCATATGTGCCACTTCTAATGGTTCTTGCTATGTTATGCAGGTTCATGGAGATTATTTAGAGGATGTTGGTGCGAAGGTAGAGAGGCCAGCTGATGAAACAATGACCGAGGCCCCTGCCGAAGCTGCTTGAGGTTGAAATGATTTTTGTTTTGCAATTTATTTTCTTTTTATCTTTTTTCTAAATTGCAGACAGTGAGTTGCTGCACGTTTTTGATTTATATCCGAGATTCAGATGGTTTTGTTGAGGCCTGTTTTTGCAGTTTAAAATCAAATAGTCCGTCACCCATTACTAGTCCATTTATACATTTGCCAATTTTTATTTGGTGGAGGTGTAATATTCTAGTGCAGGAATTTTATTGATATGAATTTTCTCTTATTTGTGTTGATGGATGCAAAATGGCAAATATGGTCTTTTTTTATACATTTAAATTCAGCAGAGATGTGTATTTCGTGTAAAAATAAAGTTAAAAATTTTCAGGTACTTGGGAATTTTTTCAATTTTACCTAGTACTTTAATCATATTATAGACATGTAAAATTTAGATGGCCCATTGGTTTTGCCACTTTTGAATAGTTTTTAGTTCAAAAGAAAACTTGGAATTTAATCATATCCAATTGCAAGTTTTCTTACTAAACACTTCTGTGATTTTTTTTTTTAATATCCAAACTAGAGGAGCACTTTACAACCAAATGATTATAGTATTTGAGTAAATGAAAAGGTTTTGCTTGAAAATGGAGAAGAATGGATGCCAACACATTGCGAAGCAAATTAATGGGGAAGAATGGCTACTGATGGCTTGATAATAAACAAAATAAGACTACCAATACATTATTAATCAATGGGTTTTTATGATTATAATCATGAAAATTTTTGTTTACATACAAAGAGAAAGTGAGCAATACTTGATTAAAAACATAAATTACTATTAAAATAGGGTTAATTACTATTTAATTCCTAAAATTATTCAAAATTAATAAAGTAAATTCTGCATTTTAAGAAATTGATTATATAATCATTATATTTTGATTCCGTGAGTGAATTTGTCGTCCATTTTTACCGTTAAATACTTGTAAAATATTCTTCACTTGATATTAAATTTTTCAAATTAGCTATACCATAATAAAGATTATTACGTTAATTTCGATAAATTTTAAGAACTAAATAGTAATTAATTTTTAAATTTCTGATTATTTAATAAAAAAATTTAAATCCTATTTTTTATAAGAAAATTTTTGCAATTATGGATTTATATGAAGAGAGAGTGAATGAGATGAATTATGATTTTTATTTAAGGATAATGCACTTAATTTAAAAGAAAATAAAAGAAATGTATTTTAGATATTAAAAAATTTTTCTTTTTCTTTTTAATTTTTTTAATGAAATTTATAAATAAAACTGATGAAATGACTTGATCGTGACAGAACTAAAAAATAAAAATTAAATAGTAAGTTTTTCAAATTAATTTTGATAAATTTTAGGAACTAAATAGTAATTAATTCTTAAAAATATTATATCTTTTCATTTTTCAGAAATGTGAAGTGTATTGAGAATTATTTTTCTTATTTGCATCCACTTATGTTTATTATTATTGTTTGGGATTCAATTTCTGATGATCTTTTTAATTCTAATAGAGTTAAATTACTCGATTTTCCATACACCACATTATATCTTTTTCATACTTCTTTTAACATAAATTTATAATTAACAAGAAAAATGAATATAGCTGTTGAATTAGAGAAATAAATGGAATCGTTATCCTTTAAAAATCACAAGTTTTACTTCTATTCTTTAAGAAACGACAGTACTCTTATCCTGTCTTTTTTTGCATAACAGAGGGAAAGTTTTGTCATTTCTGGAGAAATACAAATCATTTTCTGCTGATTTATAAAGGTTTCAAATAGAAATATATTGTATTTCTTATATGAGTAAGGTTGATTCTGCAGTGTTCCTCTATTTTAATAGATTTGCAATTTAAACATATGATGAATTAAATTTAATAGAGAAGATTAAATGAGTTTGTTTTCATAGGAATAATAGGTTGCACAAAATTAATTGATTTATTAATAATTGAAAAAAAATTCAAATAATTTTCTATTCTACTTGTATTAATTTTTTTTCCACAGCATCTCACTGTATTTGCTAGTATGAAATAATATACAATATTTCACTGCACTTATGAATGATGTAGACTAGCAAGTTTTCAACAAATACAAGTTGAATTTGATGTAAGCTCAAATCCTTATCACATTTAAAAAAAAAACATCAGTAGACCTAAATATTTCATGATGAGAATAGTATTAAGCTTCAATTACAAGAAGTATCAAGTCCATTAGCACTTGTTTCTTAATATAGAATATTATAGGTAGAATTAAACTCTAACAATTCCTCTTTAAAAAAATTCAATATATATTAAAAAATATATACAATTAAAAGAATTATTATTTAATAGAAATAGCAATTTTATTTGGAAATTTTCCAATTTGCCTTCTCATACTAAACCAATTGAAAGAAAATGGTAAATAGGTGCCCATGGGAGATAGTACAGTAAGCAATGGCTTTTCCTTTTCAATTTGACAGATTGTGTAGGACTGTGGGGGCAATTGTGTAGGCCAAAAATTTCAGCTGCTAGCACAAAACCAAGCAAAATTTTGTAATTCTTTTGATAACATAATAAACTTTTTAGAGTCTTTGAAAGGGAAGGAATTTAGGGGGGTGGCATTGGCAATAGCTGGCTACTCCACTAAAAAACAGAAACACAATATAGATCTTATCTTTTGGCATTTGGGTCCATTGCAAATTTTGTATATTCTCTCTCTCTTTCTATGAATGATCATTGGCCATTGGCCATTGCTTTTTCAAAAGACAAAGTTGTCCTTAAATGGTTGGTGAGAAACTGTTGGTACTGTAAGTGTGAATTAAGAGCAGTAGATAAATGAGGTTAATGTCTTCCAGTTCACATGTATAGCCTCTATCTACTTTTCTTGCACAATAATTTAAGAGAGAGAAAGAAAAAGATAGAAGGACAAATTTAGAGATCACATCACTTGGGTGGTTGATTTTCTATCTATAGTGCCTTAAAAGCATGGTAGCTTTGGTGGGCTGTAAACATCAAATTTTAGTCTACTAATTTGAAAAATGAATTTGCCTAATTCAAATTTGATGCCTGCCCATGTACAGTTCTTCCGTACATATATACTTTTTGTGCATTAGTAATGCTAATATTTTGGCAATAAGACTTAACCGGATTAATTTTACTTCATGTTCTTTTTTATTTTTTAGTGTATTAGAAACTTCTTAAAGAGGGTTTATTAAGGCTTAAATTATTTATTTTGCACTATAAATTAAATATTTAGTAGGTGTTTGATAAAAAATTTTAATATAACTATTAACTTTTTGATTTTCAACGACTGCATTATAATATTTAGTTAATAATAATTGTTAGCTATTAGGTAGTAAAACACTGATGCATTTGTTTTGTAAAAGTTTTAAATTAGAATTTAAAAAAAAAAATTTATTAAAAAGATTAAATTATTTTTTAAAAATAATATTTAAATAAAAAAATAAATATTAATATTTATTTTTAATAATCATTTATCATAAAAAAAAAAACTAATAACTAATAATAATTTTATCAAACACTTACAATAATAAGTTATTAGGTAACAGATAAACCATAAGCTACTGACTGCCACGAATAACTAAATCAAACAGCATTATAATTATTAAGCTACTGATTCAATAGCTTTTCAAAATGAATAACATTATCGATCATTAAAATATTCAATTTAGCTATAAATCAATTTCATAACTAAAGTATAAATTAACGATCAGATATTAAATTTCACAAATTAAACTCTTATCAAATTAAATGATTAAATGAAAGCTCACAACTCAAATTCATATCAAGTTAAAGGATGGGATAAACCCTCAGAACTTGAGCTTCCACCTTTAATGGTTAACTGGATGATAGATACCAATAATTTTGATTCGTACACAAAGATATAGGTGGAAATAGTAAAGTGAATGCACAATAAAACCCTTTTTCATTTTGCATCAAAAAGGTGAGCATGAGAGTTGGCTTTCCAAATATGGTAAATGATTACAAACCTAATTACATACCTAATTAAGAAACATTTTTCACTTTGGCTTATGAACCAGACAATGTTTTGAGGTTTACAATACTCAGCTGATCACCCCCATGTGACCATTGGGTCCATCATAAGGTCATCGACTCAAAAGAACAGGCCATACTCAAAAGGCCAAACAGAACACTCAAATCTCTACTCATTACTGATAGAATCATTAATTATGGCCGCAGATAATTAATTCCCCATCTAATCTCCAATTAATCATCATTTTTCTGTTTCTTTCTTTCTAATTAACCATATCCCCTATCTTTTCATTACCATTTTTAGTATTCATTGGCACCATAAATGTTTGATTTATGTCTGTATCTAAAACAATTTCTAAAGAAGATCAAGGCAATTAGTTTTTGTTTTTATTAATTAATCAAAATCATATGAAAAGTGTGGTGCCATATTTTAATTTGAAAATAAAAAAGAATTCTTTATTATAGTATCAATCTACATCAACCATTTATACTATGAGAATGTAAGAATTATTTTTATATATGCAAGATGATTTTTTGTAACAAATTAAGTGTTTAATTAATTTTTATAAAATATATATAATAATTATTATTTCAAAATCACAAATAAATCTTCATATATTCACTTTCAATAAAATTAATTAAATAAATCATCCATCCTAACATTAAAAGGCCAAAGATTTAGAAAAATAATAAATATTTTTATGCACTAATTTATAATCTCATCAAGATAATCAATTTTCAACACTTAAATGGTATTAATCTAATGTAAAATGAAATCATTTTAGGACTGAATATTATAGTTCAAATTACATTATCACTATTAAATTTTTCAACCCAGTACTTGAGGGGGGGAAAAAAGTAATGCTCCAACACAATTTTATTTTAAGTTGCAAAGATTATAAGCCATAAAGCCAATGATCAAAAGGCCCTCCACAAATTATATAAAAAAAAGAATGCTGAGATATTTAATTCTATTGAAATTTCAAGCACCAATAATTCAAAAATCTTTTATTCTTTTTGCTGAGTGGGGTGAGAAATAAATATATTGTTTTCAAGTATATGATTTTGTTA
This sequence comes from Aleurites moluccanus, assembly GCA_948193065.1. Classification (NCBI taxonomy): domain Eukaryota; kingdom Viridiplantae; phylum Streptophyta; class Magnoliopsida; order Malpighiales; family Euphorbiaceae; genus Aleurites; species Aleurites moluccanus. The sequence continues at coordinate 7,253 of CANXYC012068437.1, read as the reverse complement.
GTAAATTATTTTTCTTTATTAAAAAAAAAAAAAAGAATCCTCAATAGAGATAGAAGGGGTCCATCTAATCGTGTTTGATGCAATCATCTCCTCTAACTAATGAAGAAACTTGGAAGAAACTTTTTAGATTAATTTAAGCTATAATATTATTTTCTGATGATCAAGAAATGACAAAGATTGCACCACCTTACAAATGGCCCACCTTTCACATTAATAATTCATTTTATTAGAGACTTAATTACCCAAAGAGATATAATTAGTTGAAAAAACAAAATCTTCAAGAATATAATTTATCTTAATTCAAATCTTATTAATCACAAATTATTTTCTTTAATGATCAAATTTTTTTAATATATATTTTCAATTTCTTAATTTAATACTACATAGATGCTTCCATCAATATTATTTCCTTTGGTTGCTTGCTCCATTTTCACATTTTTATTTTATTATATGCTATGTGACAGCTTTACTAAATAATTAATTAAAGTAATTATTTTATTATTTTTCTGTTGAAAGAGGAAAATAAAAATTAAGATAAAATCACTACTTATAAAAGAAAGGCCATGGAATCAGAATCAATCTTTCAATAATGTTATGATATTTGTGATATATGTGGTGTAAAAATGAGATTATCACTATTTTTTTTTAATAGTAAGGAATTTTTTTTCTTTAAATAAATTTGAGTTCGTAATTTGAATTATTTATTTATTTTATATTTTTTATATATCATGTTATATATAAAAAAAAATAATATCTATCAAAAGATTTTAAAATATAAATGATATGACGTATAATAAAAATATGATTAAAAATAGGATATATATAAATTAAATATTGAATTTAAATCTTATAAATAAATAAAAAAATTAAGAGAGGCTTCACGCAAATGAGATCCAATGTGCTGAAATTTCATACTTCATTATTTATGAAGACAATAGCATTTAATATTTTTTATGACCTATGTCCAATGTGTCGGCCATTTGATTGAAAAAAATTACCACGGCCACATTTTTATCACTTGTGTGACATCTATATTCTAGAATGCCTTTTACCAAGTAAAATCTTGTAGGATAAAGTATGCACTGTATACCCATATTTTAATATTACTAATAAAATTAGAATGATGTTAAAATTCAAATCTTATATACACACTATGTATGTATTTATAAATCTAGCTTGAAATTAATTCAATAACATTTAGAAAATTTTGAAAGTCTCAATGTATAATTTAACCTCTAAATTTTATTAAAAAAATTTTGTGGCACTTTTAATTTTTAAAATAAATTATTTAATCTCAGCTTTTTAATTTTATATATATTTAATATTTTAATACTCATAAATATGTAAATTTAAAAATTAATAACTATGCATAAATATTTTAATAATTAAATGTAATAGTCATTTATTTCTCTCCATCTCTTTAATTATAAATTTTTTATTTCTCATTTTAATAATATTTCTTTTTAATTAAATTTTTTATTGATCTAACTCATTAAAATACATATAACTTCAAGAAGTCGATTGATTAAAATATTTATATTAAATATATATAAAATTAAAATTTTGAAAGGCTAAATAGATTGTTTTAAAAAATTGAGATGTTAAATATACTATATATTTTGAAATGTCACAAGATCTTTTTTGCATATCAAAATATAAATTTTGTTATTTTGAAAATTAAATTTACTTTGAATTTTTATTTCAAATTTTACTTTAATTAATGCAACAAACATATTCTTTAAAATATTTTGACATATATATTTAAAATTTTAAAGAGGGAAACTATAATGATTTGAATTTCAAGTATTCAAATTATATATTGATTATCTCCTAGAATTACTGAATCAAATAATTTTCTCATAGCTTTATGCATTATACATGGTAAGCTAAGATTTAAATTAAAAAAACATTATATTAATTCTCAATTAATAAATATAAAACATCATCTAATTTTTTTTTATTTAAAAAGAATAATATCAAGAATAATCAGAACAAAAAACAGTGAATTCCAAAGGAAAACCACTGACAAAGAATAAGATTTTGCTAAAAGCACCAAATAAAATTACAAAAAGACTTGAATTCCAAGTTTTGTTTTTGTTAAAACTTAAAACAATAATTAAAATAAAAATGTAGACAAGAGAGGAAAAAGTCAAATCTCGGAACCGAAGAAAGAACATTATTGAGGACTTAAGCAATGGCAGATTAGTCATTTGACTTGATTTTCATGGTACTTTTCCAGTCCTCATCTCCTACCTCGTAAAAAGGAAACGACAAGAGGTAGCAAAAACTAAAGAATGTGACCGTTTATCAGTATCTCCAACATTAATCAAATCATAATTACAATAAATTCATATAATTACAATGTTTTACCCTCCTTAATCCCATACACATTTCATACGCATATATGTATTCTATTAAATCTTTCTCCTTGTACCTCAAATTTTCTTACTTTTATCTGTTCGTTCTTTGTCAGTCTTTTTTTCACTGTCACTCTTACCAGATTTTCAGAATATAATGCAGATGACCCTTTGTAGAGAGAGAAAGATAGAGTTTTTGTGTGAGCGTTTGTGAGTAAGAGAATAATGGGGTGACTTTGGATGATGTGCAGCTGGGGGTTTAGTATCGCAGCTGCTGATCAGTGATCAAATACCCATTACTGGGTTTCAGTCTTTTTGGTAGGTGTTGGATCCTTCATGGCCATCAAGATATCATTTTTTTTTTGCAGTTTTGTTGATCCCCATTTGATTAAAGTTTCTGTTTTTGTGTTCTTTTGGACGTTTATCTCTACTTACTAACTTATAGATCGAATTCCATCTTCACATTTTAGCACTATGCATAAAGGATTATTTTCTGTTCATACGTTTTGTGCTCATGTGAAATATAGTTTTAATTTCTTTTGGTAGGTTCATAGTCCTGTAGTTCGATTAAAATTTTTCCCTTTTCTTAGGTGCTTCTAGAGATCAATTTTGCTTGAAGATCGTGTTTTGGACTCATTTGAGTGGTAGATTTGATTTCATTAGCTTTTCTTTTTTGGTATTTAGTCATTGGGTCTATATGTTCAATTTTTTGTTCCTTGTTAAATTATTTGTAAAAGGACTTCTATGGGATCATACTGTTCAATCATTTAAAATGTTTCATATTATTAGTTCTTACATCCTGGACTTCTGGGAAATCAAAAGAATGCATGCTTGCTATTTGATTCTATATCCTCCTGATTTCTCCTTTTTTTATTTTATTTTTTCTATTTTTTTCACATTGTTTAACTATATCTTCACTGACGTTTTGCAATTTACAGGTTTGAAGATCTGACTTTCATTTTCCTTTAATTTACAATTTTCGAGTTTGCTGAATTCAGGAGTTCCAGTTGCCGGAGAAACAGTGGCCTGTTTGTTCAATTAAGCAGGTAGTTTGCAAACCAACTGTTTGTAAATTTGCAGTTACTTGAAATTTTACTTAATTTTATGATTTTCGATGATCTTGTTGTCTGTAGGTGCAAGAAGTGAATAAAGATCTGGTAGACTACATTAGAGTTTAATTGGGTAGTTTAAAGAAGTTATACCATTAGTCTGACCTGGATCCATCACTTGGGTTTTAGTTACTGGTGCAAGGACCAGACGTTTGCAAAGTCACTACCAGTTGCTTTTTTGTTCTTGGCTGGAATCATGGCAACCTTATCACATTCCGAGTCCAGGCGACTGTATTCTTGGTGGTGGGATAGCCACATTAGTCCAAAGAATTCAAAATGGCTTCAGGAAAATCTTACAGGTCTTTTTTCTTTTCTTAGATCTCAGTTCAGGTGTTTTGACAATAATTTTATCTAATGAACATGTCTGCTGTGTAATGAATTTATATGTTCCTCTGAGTATGTAGAAGTCAAAAGATTACTTGTGATGCTAAGGTGGTTGAAAGAACTGTTTTTTGCAAGGACTTTACTGCTGAATTTAGTTAAGAGCCTGAGCCTTGGGCTTTAGTGGTCTGGAAAGAATTCTCTGCAGTATCACACCATGAACGCCTTTTTTTTATCTAAAAAATTTTAATATACTAATGTATAGATGCTAACACAAAATTATCCTGAAATACAGAGGCCTAATAATTTCTTTTAGTTTCATATTAGAACAGATTAGAACAGCAGATCACTGTTAAGTCTTATTTGATGCAAGGCCACTGCTTTGTATAACATATATTTATGGTGCATTATAGCCTCTTCTCAATTACACCTGTGTACATTTTTTTTTTTTTTTTTTTGTTGTGTGTGTGTGTAGTATTGTGCTGTCTGCTATCTTGCACCAGTTAGACCAGCCTAAATGACAATTTTTTTTTTTCTCTCGACTAACTTTGACTCACTGTTCTTCAGAAATCTTTTAGTGGTTCCATATTCGTTTATCAAAAAGTGTGCACATTTTTTGTTTTTTAATGCAGAAATAGATGTGGATACTCTAATTGATTATCTCCTTTCATTGTGATTGGTGAAATTTATAAAAGCATAGGCTGTTAATCTAATTACCATAATTTGTGAGAGGTACTACATCTATGACAACTGTTCACTGAATGCTTTTAGCTAGAAATTGAACTGATATGTTTGTATCTGCATTTTTTGCAATTCATTGGTCATTCTCTCAATGAACATAAATATGTTTAAACAGATATGGATGCCAAAGTAAAAGCAATGATCAAGCTTATTGAAGAAGATGCGGATTCTTTTGCAAGGAGGGCAGAAATGTACTATAAAAAGCGTCCAGAGCTGATGAAATTGGTTGAAGAGTTCTACCGGGCTTATCGTGCACTAGCAGAGAGATATGATCATGCAACTGTGGAGCTTCGCCAAGCCCATCGAACCATGGCAGAAGCATTTCCCAATCAAATACCTTATGCACTGGCTGATGAGTCACCATCAGGCTCTTCAGGTCCTGAGGGTGAGCCTCACACTCCAGAAATGCCACACCCAATTTGTGCGTTGCTTGACCCAGATGACTTGCATAAGGATGTACTGGGACTCTCTTCAACTGACCTGCATGCCATGAAAAGCAATGGAGGGAATTCAGAAGGATCAGATTCTGGAATAAGCAGAAGAGGTTTGAAACAGCTCAGTGACATGTTTGGGTCAGGAGTAGCAGATTCAAAAGTTTCAGAAGGAAAGCTGAAAAAATTCTCAAACATCCATGAAATGGTGGAGGGTGAAACTGAAAAGCATGCTGAAATCGAAGTGCAAAACTTGAAGAAAACTCTTGCAGAGATTCAAGCTGAGAAGGAAGCTGTTCTTCTTCAGCACCAGCAGATCTTGCAGAAGTTATCTAGTCTAGAGAGAGAACTCAAGGAAGCTGGAGGGCTTGATGAACGAGCAAGCAGAGCTGAAATTGAAGTGAAAATCCTGAAGGAAACTCTTGTTAAATTAGAATCTGAGAGGGATGTTGGCCTTCTTCAGTACAATAAATGTTTGGAAAGAATTTCTTCTCTGGAGAATGTGATCTCTCAAACACAGGAGGATGCAAAAGGACTTAACAAGAGAGCAATTAAAGCAGAGATAGAGGCTAAAAATCTCAAGCAAGAACTTTCTGCATTAGAGGCTGAAAAAGAAGCTGGTCTTCTTCAGTACAACCAATGTCTTGAAATGATATCAGTTCTGGAGAATAAAATCTATGTTGCAGAGACAAGTGCTAGAATGCTTAATGATCAAACTGAAAGAGCAGAAAATGAAGTTAAAGCACTGAAGCAAGCTCTTTCTAGGTTGAACGGGGAGAAAGAAGCTGCAGAATTTCGGTATGAGCAATGTTTGCGGAAAATTGCTAAAATGGAGTGTGAAATTTCTCATGCCAAAGAAGATGTGGAAAGACTCAACAGTGAAATTCTGACAGGGGCTGCAAAACTGAAAAGTGTAGAAGAACAGCGTTTGCTGTTAGAGAGATCAAATCAGTCGCTGCAGTTGGAAGCAGACAATTTAGCACAGAAGATAGCAACAAAGGATGATGAACTGTCAGAGAAGGAACATGAATTGGAGCAACTTCAGACTTCACTGCAAAATGAGCATTCACAGTTTGTTCAAGTTGAAGCTGCTTTGCAAACTTTGCAGAAGTTGCACTCTCAATCTCAAGAAGAGCAGAGAGCTTTGGCACAAGAGCTTCAAAAGAGGCTCCAAATGTTGAAGGACTCAGAGATATGTAACAGTGAGCTGCAGGAAGACCTCCAACGGGTTAAGGAAGAGAACCAGAGTCTCAATGAATTAAACACTTCTTCCAGGAGTTCAATAATGAATTTGCAAAATGAATTTTTTATCTTGAAGGAAATGAAAGATAATCTTGAACGGGACCTTGCCTTGCAAGTGGCCCTAAGCAATTCTCTACAGCAAGAGATTTACCATTTGAAGGAGGAGATTGAAGGTTTGAATAGGAGATATCAGGCTTTAATAGAGCAAGTTTGTTCAGTAGGTTTGGATCCTGAGTGCCTCAATTCGTCTGTCAGGGACTTGCAAGATGAGAACTCGAAGTTAAAAGAAGTCTGCAAAAAGGACAGAGATGAAAAGGAAGATCTCTATGAGAAGCTGAGGGGCATGCATGAGCTTTTGGAGAGGAATGTTTCTTTAGAAAGATCTCTGTCAGAATTGAATAGCAAGTTGGAAGGATCAAGAGAGAAGGTCAAAGAATTGCAGGAGTCCTGCCAATTTCTTCAAGGAGAAAAATCTGGTCTTGTTGCTGAAAAAACCATCCTGCTTTCTCAGTTCCAAACTATGACAGAGAATATGCAAAAGCTCTTGGACAAAGATGCCTTGCTGGAGAATTCACTCTCTAATGCAAATCTTGAAATCAAAGGTTTAAGGGAAAAGTCAAAAAGTTTAGAAGAATTTTGTCAGACGCTAAAAAATGAGAAATCCAATCTTCAAAATGAAAGAAGCACCCTAGTGGCTCAGCTGGAAAATGTTGAACAGAGACTAGGAAACCTAGAAAGGAGGTTTACAAGGTTAGAAGAGAAATACACGGATCTAGAGAAGGAGAAAGAATCAACAATTTTTGAAGTAAAAGAATTGCAGAGTTACCTCGGCATAGAAAAACAAGAGCGTGCATGTTATATGCAGTCTAGTGAGTCCCGATTGGCAGATCTGGAGAACCAGGTCCTTCTTATGAAAGAAGAAAGCAAGTTGAGTAAGAAAGAATTTGAAGAAGAACTAGATAAGGCTGCAAATGCTCAGGTTGAGATCTTCATCTTGCAGAAGTTTATACAAGACTTGGAAGAGAAGAATTTATCTCTGTTGATTGAATGCA
>CANXYC012068140.1:0-36993 GCA_948193065.1 Aleurites moluccanus | reverse complement strand
TATATTTTAATTATGTTTGGTTGATATTTTGTGTGTTTGAATTTATTAATATTTTCTAAATAATTTTTTTTTTATATTTTTAGCTATTATTTATGAATTTTATAAATATAAATAAATTTAGTAATATAAAATTTAAGCGGGGAATGGGGATTCCCGGGTATCTCCATGGGGATGGGGATGGGGACTAAATTATTCCCGGAGATGGGAAAAACCAAATTTTCAAATGATTTTATCAGCTCTATTCCCATTAATACGAGGTTCACCAAGCCAGAACCTTAGGACTATAATCTATCCCCTGATTAGGGATGGCAATGGGGCGGGACGAGAGCGGGGGAACCATCTTCATTTCCATCCTCGTCTTAGCGGGGAATTCCCGTATCATGGGTAAAAGCTGTCGGATTCTCAGGTGGTATTTGGGTTCTTTCCAAATTTCCACCACTACATATAATTCCAAATTTCCAGTTACAACAGATATAAATAAAATAGTAGTCGTCCCTCGAATAGTGAAAAGGAACATGAATTGAAAATATAGAAGATATTTAAAAATTTGGGGAAAATATATATAAGTATTATGATATTTTTGTTTTTAATATTTGATTTAATATTTGAAGTATGTGATTTTCATCGTTAGGTATTTTAGTGATATTTTATCTAACACACTAAAATTATTGATGTATTATTTATATAGCATCATATTATTATTGATATGTCATTACATCAATAATGATGTAGTGCCACATCAGAAATTTAAAAAAAATATAATCTAATTTAAGTTGATAAAATTTTTAATAGGATTTTAAAAATTTAAAATAAAATTTTTAATTTATTTTTATTACATTATTTTATAAATTTAATATTTACAACTAAGTCAATTAAATAGTATTTTTTACCAATTTTTTATAATCAAATTATACTATTTTTAATTAACAAAATTTTATACCAACTTGTAATTATCAAATTACAACATTTTTAATTGATAAAATTTTATACCCATTTTTAATAATCAAATTATAAAATTTTAGTTGACAAAGGTTTATTCTATTTTATTATTTATCATAAAATGTAAAAAAAAAATTAATTAATTGTTAACTAAAAATTTTATAATTTAATTATTAATATCAAATTACAAAATGTTTTCAATTAAAAATTTTGTAATTTGATATTAAAAATTAATATAAAATATTATTTAGTTGGTTTAGTTATAAATATTAAATTTATAAAATAATATAATAAAAATTAATTAAAAATTTTATTTTAAATTTTTAAAATCCTATTAAAAATTTTGTCAACTCAAATTAGATTATCTGTTATTATTTTTTTTAATTTTCGACATGGTGCCATGTGATCGGACATGGCACTATGTGAACAATAAGTTAACAATTTTGAAGTTGTTAAATAAAATGTTACTAAAATATTAAATGACGAAAATCACAGACTCCGAATTATCACAAAAAATTTCACATGCGAAATCACATGGTATTTATTTATACTTTCCCCTAAAAATTTTTAGCAGTGAAGAACGAAGAGGAGCTTGAAAAATTGATAGGCAATATTACCATTAAAAGTGGGGGTGGAGTACCTTGTATGAATCAGGCTCTTCTTCCCAAAAAGACTGAGGCCTCTTCAGCTTCTTCTGATTAACCCATTTCAGGGTCTTTCTCTCTCGTCTTGGCCAGTGTTTTCACACTTAATTTTACCTTCTGTTACGCTTGCAGGTTTTTTATGGGAAATATGACAGTAAAATATAGACGTTGTGGCTTGGAGAAACCATAAATAAAGATTGGTCTTAACTTGGTTATGCTTATTTTATAAGAATTCATATTAATCAGATCTTATATTAAATTAAATCAAAATACATAGTTATTTCTATGTTGCATATTCTAGCATCCTATTACTTTAATCTCTATTTAGATTAATTTTGTCTTTTTTAAAACAAACACAAACTTCATTAAAGGAGAAAACAAGATTACATAGATAAATACCAATAACACAGATCTTGGATCTCCATATAAAAGAGAATGACAACAACAAAAGAGACAAACACAGGAAGAAGAAACATAACACAAAGAACATTGGTCAACTGATGAACCAAAGGTAGAACTCATAAAAGAACAATAGCAGCTAAAGAAGCCATGCGATTGGGTATAACGAATTTGAACTCCAGGTAGATCTCTGAGCGAAACTCTTTAAATTTCCATGAATAGATGGTTTAAACAATATTTATATAAAATCTGAAGGTTGTTGTCTACAGGCAATGGCAGATCCAGGAAAACAAAATAGGAGGGGTGAAATGTAAAGTCCAAATTGACACAAACGTGGTTAGGTTAATAATAACAGCAACAGCGAAAGCAATACTAACAACAACATAATCAGTTATGATATTTATCGATGAAATAATGAGTATATAAGGGACTTGAATTTCCATTTAAGCAACAACTTTTTTAAAGAAGGTAATGATTCTTTTTATGCATCTTTTAAAATAATTGTAGAGAATCAATTGTATAGGAAAAATTTATCTCTTTTCATTATATGAATTAATGTTTAAATATACTAAATTAGTTATTATTGTCATATTTTTTAAGATTAATTATAATATAAATTAATGCTTAAATATACTAAATTAGTTATTATTGTCATATTTTTTAAGATTAATTCTAACATAAATGGAGAGTTATTTTTCATTTTTTACTAATATATTGATCTAACATTTAGTAGCCTTGATTTAAGTTTTGCTAAATATATAAATAGTCTTTAATCTTTAAAAATATAAATGGAAATATTAGTTCTTTTGGTTTTTTAGACTATTTTTTTTTAAATTCAGTTATATATTAAAATTTAATATTTTTGTTTCTACTCTAACAATAATATAGTCTCTTTATATATATATATATATGGATGGAAGATTTGGAGTGGGGCCTGGGCTGCCTTGAGCCCTAAGGTAGGATCGCCAATATCTACGGGAGGACTTGGATTTAGGGCAAACCAAATCAAGATTCTTCATTAAGGGATGTTGTTGAAACATCTCCTTAACCAAAATTACCAAAATCATTATGGAGATGATAGATCTGTCTATTACGAGGATGTAAAGCAAAATATACTAAATTAATTATCTATCTTATTTATGTGAATTAATGCTTAAATATATTAAATTAATTATTATTGTCATATTTTTTAAGATTAATTCTAACATAAATGAAAAGTTATTTTTTATTTTTTATTAATATCTTGACCTAATATTTAATAGTCTTGATTCAAGTTTTGCTAAATATATAAATAGTTTTTAATCTTTAAAATTATAAATGAAAATATTAATTCTTTGGTTTTTTAGACTATTTGTTTTTTAAAAATTCATTTATATATTAAAATTATATATTTTTTTCTGCTCTAATAATAATATAGTCTCTTTATTTATATATATATATATATGGATGGGGAATTTGGAGTGGGGGCCTAGGCCCCCTTGAGCCCAAAGGTAGGACTGCTACCATCTACGGGAGGACTTGGATTTAGGGCAAACCAAATCAAGATTCTTCGCTAAAGGACGTTGAAACATCTCCTTAACCAAAAATATCAAAATCATCATGGAGATGATGAATTTGTCCATCACAAGGATGGAAAGCAAAATAAATACCATTAAAAATAAATCAAAGAAACCAAAAGAGATTCATGGCCCGGCAAAAAGTTGCCGATAACGCTCAAATCTAGATCTGAATAAGAAAATCGGTGTTTAAAGAGAAAGGAGAGAAAACCCTTCTCTATATCTAGATTAATTTGTTACAAGTAATTGACTACAATTTTATTGATAAATTGAATTAATTTTTTTTTTATATAAATTGCTAAAAAAGAAAAAGATGAGGGGAGCAAGAATGTGTATGGCAATCTTCACTCGAATGGTACTTCAAAGACTTGTAAATGAAATCAACCTCTTATTTTCTATGTAATTAAGAAAAAGAAAGTAAAATTAAAGAAAATTAATCAACCTTTTATTTTTCTATTAAATAACTGGAACAATAATGCACAGAAATAGCCTCATAAAACAGGGCTTGCTCTGTTTTTTCTCTGTCTAAAAACAAATATTATAGAAATTTACATTATATATATATATCCATCAGGATTGCCCATAATTAATTGAAGGGTCACCCACTTTCAATACTCTGCAATTTAATGGCCTTTGATTTATCTGTGATCAGTAGAATCTGAATTGTTATAATCTTTGTATAATTAGAGACCCAATAGCTTGATTAAGCACTCCTTTCAAGCATTTCTTGATACCTTTTGATGGAGAGCTGTTTTTGCATTTTTATTTGGCGATGGAACCTTTTTATAAATAAGTCTGCTACATGGTCTATTTCATCTTCTAAACTGAACTCTTCCCCTGCTTCTTGCTTTGAATTCTTTACCAAATCTATCACTGACCCTCCTGGATCTTCAAAGTCCAAATCTTCGGACTCAAACAATGAGTGGGTAAGGTCTGGAAACTTCTCATCATCTTCATCATCAACCTCTGCTATAATATTCTCCACAAATTCTGTTTCACTGGGATTTGGGAGAGACATGGAGTTTTGGCTATAGAGAACTACGGCTTTGCTTTGGTCTTCCATGTTATCTTCTCCTTCTTCTTTTTTGCTCTTGTCTTGCTGGCTCACCAGAGCATGGAGCTTTTCAGAAATGGAGGTCATTAGAATTTTCTTGTTGTCTCTTAGCAGAGAGAATATCATTAGCCGAGTTCTCAAACCATTGGTTTTGCTTTTGAGAGCTAATGTTTTAGCCTTGGCCATTGATGCCAATACTAATGTTATTCTCTTCAAGAATTTAGTTGCTCTGCTCTTCAACATTTTCTTGATTCTTTATTATTTCCTTGTACCTCTACACACAACAAGACAAGAGAAAATAAACAATCGAAAGATAGTTACAATTAAAAACACTCAAATCCCAAAATGGGTTAGCTGAAATTTGCAAAGATTGCTTGTAAGATACAAGAAAAAGTAGTGGTTTGGCATGGAGCCAAAGAAAGACAAAGTGGTTTATATAAGCATCAAGGCTCTAATGGTCAAGTGGCTTTATTTGATTCTATTTTGTTCATTTCTTCTCTAGACTTTAGGGGACCACGGTCTGGTTCTAGACCGGGTATGAGTTCTAATCCTCCTAAACTAGTCGGTTTTGATACGTTTTTAAGGGTATTTGAATGTCCAACTACAAAAATTAATTGCCGTTTAAAAATACACACACTCAATAATTAAATTGAGGGAATATTTGGATGCCTAACTAGAAAATCCAATTGCTGTTTAAAAATATATGCGTCGGCAATTAGGAAATTATTGAGTGTTTAAATAAATATCAATTGCTGATTTGTCTTTTTCAAATCGACAAAATCTAATAATTGGCACGAGTTGTGATTACCGATTAGAGATTTTACTAATTGAAAAAAATACTTTTATCTCAAATCGATAATTGTCAATTGTCCATCTAAACACTCCCTGAGTGTTTAAATAAACAGCAATTGCCGATTCATTCTTTTTAAATCGGTAAAATCTAATAGCATATAAGAGTTGTGATTGCCTATTAAATTTTTTACCAACTAACAAAAGTATTTTTATTTCAAATTGACAATTGTCGGTTGCCCCATTCAAATACTCCCTTAATAATCTAAACGGTTCTAATAATTTTCAATCACAATTTTAATTTTTAGAAATATAATTAGTTTGGAACTTAATCAATTTTAATTTTGATTTAGTATAGCAAGGATGACATCGATTTAATTTGGTCGATTTGAAAGGTTATTATCAAATTAAATCAATCTTTTTAGTTTGAAAAATTTTCAAATTAACTAAATCATCATTATAGTCAAAATGTAGATTCAATTCAATTTAATCACATTCGATTTATCAATTTTAAACCAAAAATATTTTTTATAAATTATTATTATTTTATTATAAATTTTAAAAAAAAATCCGATAAAATATGGGTGATAAAAATTTTTAAAAATAGTTCAATGTATAATGTAAAATTTATCTATTTCATTAATTAACACACACAAAATTTTTATTTTTTTTTTTTATCAAGAATTAGATTTTTTTTATTTATTTTTAGTTAATTTTTATAAATAATTTTTTTTTTTAATTTTAAATTAATATTAAGTAAAAAAAAGATGTAGTTGTATATAAAATAAAATAATATATTTAATTGTAATGATAGTAAAAAAAATAATATATATATATATATATATATATATATATATATATATATATATATATATAATTTCGGCTCCTTTCGTTTTGAAACCGAAAAAAAAAAACTCAAATTACAAATCAAATTGAATTTTCGATTTGTTTTATTTTTCAAACTAAAATCAAACCAAATAATTATAAAATTATCAATTTTAATTTGATTTAATTGATTTAATTGGTTTGACTTTTGCCCCTACAGTTGAGCTAATTGATTTTTATTTGATTTTGATCATATTTTAATTGATTATGAAAGATTTTGATTATTTTTTTAAGAAATGTTGGTTTGAAACTTTAAGACCATGTTGGTTTGAAACTTTAAGACCATGGTTTCAATCTTAATCGATTTAATTTGATTCAATTCCGGTTCAGAAAAAGCCCATGAGTAGGGCAACTATTAAGGGACACTAGAGGGAGAGAGAGAGGGGGACTGAAGAAAAGAAACGAAAGGGACGCAGAAAGTGAAAGTGAAAAGTGATAAAGGTAAAGGAGACGTGGCATTATTTAATAGGTTTAACTATGGTTTGGTGGACTAGAAGCTACAAAATTTGGCTGATTTTGCATGGCATTACTTAGGGTTTTGTGGGCGCTAGTGGGGTATAGTGGAGAAGAGCTGGCTTTACTTTTTTTAGGTTATAGTTTGATATTTTCACCAGATACCCACAAAAGAAGGTTATGGATCCAATATATTGAGAGCTTTCTTTAGTCCTAAGGACAGCTTTTTAATCTTTTGAATGCTATTTTCAATTATTTAAGAGTATAGAGATGGCCATTGAAGCAAACCCTTGCTCACGGCCACATAATGCAGCAAAGTGCTAGTACTACTTTAACTCTATTCAAATTTTATTAATTGTATGCAAGTGGGTTTGTAGTCAATTTTTCACGTTATAAGTTATTCTAATCTATCTAGTTAATTGAAAAAATAGAGAGGTGCATGGTCCAAAATCCAAATGTCAAGTTTCTTGGACCATATGGTTTGCTTAATGAACTTGTGTTAAAAAACCGATGCTTGATGGAGACATCAACCCCTATGAAGCTTTCACAAACTTGAACATTTGCAGTGTACAAAGAAATTAAATATAAAGTGAAAGAAGTTCTTTTCTCTTTTACCCAACTCATGTTTGGTGAGAATAAGAAGGTGCATGCCATGGAATAATATATTTATCTTTTGTATAAATCCTTAGCCAGTAAGGCTACGTTTTTTTACTTGACTTATTCTTTAGTTAATTAATGCTCCCAACACACAAAAACCATCATTTCTTTTACATTGTGTTCCTACCAGCCTATATATGCACTTTTCTAATATGATAAGAGATGTATAGACCATGATTTTTTTATTTTTTTTTTATTAAGAAGTTGAAATAAATCTACTTGTTGCCTATCAAAACTCCTACTTCTCACTCTATTTGTGAGGAGTAGGTTGGGGTCTCAATTCACACCATTTATAATAAATTTATATATTATAACATTAATTAATTTTTATAATTAGTTGGATACAGCCTTATTTATTATATATATTATAATCCTAAATTAAGAGAATATTAAATTTATTTTTTATTATATTATATTTTTTATATCACAATTAATATAATGAAATTATAATTCTCAAAATTGATTCATTCAACAGAAAAATTTTAATAAAACAAAAGTGAAAATTTTGATCAATTTTTTTTTTTTTTTAAATGGGTTGAACAAGTTAAGCATATCCTAAACGCAAAGAATATTTCTGATAATAATGAGGTGTGATTCAAGTGATAAAATAAATTTATATTTTATGGTAAAATTTTAAAATTAATTTGTAAAAAATATATATATTAAAAAAGATAATTATGAAATAAAATTTAGCTGAGAGAGGTAATTATGAAATAGAATTTAATTTTATTAATTATAAAACGAAAAATGAGAATAATAATATATTTTCGATTTGCAATTATGTTTATTCCCTTTACAGTAAGGATGGAGCTACGCATAAGTCAAAAGGATTAAGAACAATAATTCATTATATTTATATATTTTGAATATTAATATTCTTTATGTATGATTAGTTTTATAATATATGAACAATAAATATATAAAATCTATATTCTCAAATGTGAATCTATTAATTTTTATTTGGTTCAGTGTCTATAATTATATTAAATAAAGATTAATTAAGGTTTAAATTCAAAACTACAACTCAACAAATAAAAAAAAAAAAAAGGACATTAGCGTCCCTTTCACTTTTTATTTTCTTCAAGACTGACTTGGTGGTTTAGAAATTTTATAACACACTGTCTCTTTTCTTTTTCACTCAGGTTTTGTCATTCTCTTTGCATTTTTCATTCTTTTTATTTAACTAATTAGTTTTGCTTAATTGCTCTATATTAATATGTGATATTATTTTTGTCTCTTCTTTTAAAGTATGTCAATTGATTTTTCTTAAAAAAATACTTTTTTTATGGACTGCTAAAATTTTTTATGTGGAATATATTCTAGATTGATGGTTTTAATTATTTAAAAAAAGTCAAATTTTTTGTTAATTTTTAAGCATATAATGTTATGTAAATATTTATTATTATGCTATGAAGTTATATTTAATAACAAGCCAATTAGTGGTTCTATTCAACTCAAATTCTGAATAATCGGTGTTTAGGGATGTCAATTTTGATTCGATTCGTAAATATTTGATTCGGTTCGATTTGAATGGGGCGGATAATACCCAACTTGTTTAGTAAATGGATCGGGATAAATTTTTTATTTTATACTCGTGTTGGATTCGGATAATAATAATACTCGCTCCGAACCTGATCTGATTATATATATTATATAAATTTTTATTTTTTAATATGTTATTTATATATAATTTATAGTTTTTTTTATGTGAAATATATATAATATTGGATAGATATTTGAAAAAAAACATAAATAAATAAATATATTTTAAAAAATAAAAAATATAAATGGGTAAATTCGATTTGATTAGGTACCCATCTCGCCCCAAAGTGGGGTGAATATTTTTATTATTAAACAGGTTAAGTTTGTATTTTGTGAAATCCATCTTATATCTGACTTATTGTTATATACAGTGACTAAATATCGAATGATTTATATAAAAAAATAACAAGCCAATTATATATATATTTAATTAATTAATTACTGTATAATTGTTTGGGAGACAAGTGGACCTAGTTTGGCTTATAAAGGGTTTTATGAAATTTTGTGTTGGATTGTGAACGATCATGAATTTGAATGTATAATGCATCCAAAACAACTGCTTTAGCTAACTCATTTACACAATTATCATATGCATGTTTTCCTTATAGGATTGCTAAGCTTAACTTTATAGTTGTCATTTCCTTTATTTTATTTTTCACATTTCTCTTTCTTTTTTTCATTTAATTATTATATATATATATTCGTAGGATTTTAAATTCATCTCTTCAGTTCTTTGTTTAATATCATTCAACACACAAATCTAAAATATTTTTTAATTTTCAGTTTTTTGGTAATTAAATGATAAATTAAAATTTTTAATTAAAATTTAAAAATTAATATAATAAAATTTTCAATTTTTAGTATTTAATTTTTAATTTTACTAAATATTGTCTAATTAGTTAAATTGTATTATTTGTGATAAAAATTTGTATCAAGTAGGTCATTGGATTGGGAAGTCAAACAGTTCCAAGACAAGACGGACCATACCCAAAATAAATGTACAATGGTCCAAAAGTCTCTCATCTCGCTTAGGAGCTTCACCTCGTTTTCGTCAACGAAACCAACAACCGCATTAACAAAAAGAAACGAGACACCTCGCCTTCAGAGATAGCCATCATAAGTACATAGCTACCTGTATATATATAGGCTATGAGCTATCAATAGCCTTGAAAGATTTTTATATGACAAAACAAATATAATCTCAATTATCTTAAGGCATACACGCTTATTAAATTATTTCAGAATTATCACATTCAGTCAGATTACTTAAATCAATCATATTATTTTTACAGTAGCACGACTAAAAGATCTTTTATATGACAATAAAATTTTTGTATGAAGTAAGAATATAAAGCCAAAATAAGTAAAAAACATATATAAAATAAATATTAAAAAGGTCTCAAATGACCAAATTAGGTGAAATGCAAAATTACTAAAATCTCTTTACAATGTAAGGGAGCTCCCTAGTCTCCTATATAATTTTCAGGCAAACTCCATTGCTAACTTGAGCGCTGGAGGGTCTTTGTTCAAGCCTACGAGTTTGGCTCCCCTTGAACCTCTTCTCTTTCTTTGCTGCAGGCTTAAAAAAGTTTATCCAAAACCAAATTCTTATCCTTATTGATGTTACCATTTATATATATAATCTGACTTGCAAGATTAAAATTAAGATAAAGGGAAATTTATCTACCAACTAAAACTAATCTTTCAAATTGGATTTATTTTGTTATACATTAATCTGTACATATCTGTCGCCAAATAAACAGTTGGAGAAGAGAAAATATAAAAGATACCAAAAAAAAAAAAAAAGTATAATCAATGCCGATGTGGGAAATTTTGGAAAGTGGAAATGTGGCCTTTTGTGCTGCAAAATTAATACAAATTTCTTTCAGTCAGTTATTCTTATAATAATCTGGATTTATTTGTTTTACTTGATTTTACTTAATTGGTATATACTATGGAAATATTTGAATCTACTTAAAATAGGTGTAAAATATCGTTTCAAAATTTATACGTTAAGCGATTTTTTGAATGTTTAATAGATTAATTCAAAATAATTTAATTAATTTAAATTATTTTAATATTGAATTATATTTTAATTAGCAGTTGAACTCCGTTTCACTCGTCTAAAAAGTTAATTAATGAGTTCTAATTTATTGAATTGAAAAAAAAAAAAGATTGTACGTTGTTGTGGTAAATTATTTTTAGAAGTTCGTGTGTTATGAGTTTAAGAAAAGGCTCTAAAAAGTAAAAAATAAAGTTTGTGTTAATTTAGTGAAAAAAATTTCTTTCAGAATAGGTTATATAAATCTAATAGGATCACGTCTATCTCTAATAGAATTAAAAATGAGCGTGACAAAGATAATTATTGTAATTCATTTAATTAATGATTTTATAAATTCATATATATAATTTGAATGATTTTCATAATTTATATTCTTAAAATTTTATAGGTTTTCAATTTTGAAATTACTTGTAAGTTTTTATTATTTGTACGTATTTAAATTAAAAAAATAATGAATAATTCATAATAATTGTTATTATTATCATTTATTTTTTCTAATAATTTGTAAAAAAAAAAGACTAGTATTGTTGCTATCTTATATAATATCTTTTTAATCTTGAAGAAACAAATTCCCCTCATGATGATGGGCCATATAATATTTCAAACCAAACTGAAATATCCAAATATTTAAACTAAATAAAAAAAAAAAAAATCTATGAATTGTAATTAAATCTCTGAACATATCATACCGAATTGTTCCGAAAATTTGATACGAATATTTTCTCCATTTTATTCGGGACCGAAAATTTTATTTTTAAATTTCTAAAATTTTAACTCAATTTTCAAATTTTCAAATTCCTAAATCAAACTCAACCATGCATACCCCTAGAAAGATGATTTGCACATCATATGAATTTGTGGCATGTATAACTTACTATGATCATTTCATGGCTCTTTGAATGTAAAAACTTATTTTATGTACTAAACATAGTAGATAAAGATAATAAAAAATGGTGCACCGTAATAATCCTGAGAGTTAGCTTGACTGATGAAAAAGTTTATATCTCTTGTTATTGATTGTAGCTAGATTTTTAAAATCAATATTTAAGAGATAATTCTTAAATACGTAAATATAAAATGCGTTATTGATATCGTTTGGAGAGTGACGAAATTAGAGGGGGTTAGAAATAGTCACAGTCTTTCTAAACTTCTTAAACACACACATATATATATATACATATAAAATTTTTTTAATTGATCCTTTAAAATTTTTAATGTATATATATATATATAAATATAGTACTAAAATTATATATAAATTTTGAATTAGCCCTAAAAAAATTATATAGAATTAATAGTACTAAAATTTTATATTAATATAATTTTGATTTTCTCTAATAGCATTAAAATTATATATAAATTTTTAATTTGCCTTCCAAAAAAATTATATATAATTTATAATACTAAATTTTTTTATTAATTTAACTTTGATTATTTCTAACGAAATTTTCTTATTACGCCGACTTAATCTTTATTGATGTATAAAATTGATTTGAAAAGGATGTGCCTTATTAATTATACGATTGTTTGCCTGATTAGTATGTAGTTTTCAATGAATTTGAAATTGTTCCATTTTCACTTCTTTAGCCTCCTTTTGAAGATTTTATATATATATATTTTATTTTTTTTAGAAACTCTAATTATGTGAGTGATGCATAATACTTTTATATAGGTAGTACACAGGACAATTTCAGTAAATTTTTAATTTTTAAAGGTATGTGTTTTCTATTAGTTTCTATGATGGGTTTTAAGAGTAAACTCAAAATCAAGCAAAGACCTTTTATCATTTTCATTTTTCCTTGAAAGTTTTCTATAAAGAATTTGTCCATTTTGTTCCTTTCTCATTTTTATTTATTCAATTGGATGAAGTTAGGGAAATAATAAAACAAACAAAATAAGTGGAAGATTTTAATATTTTATTAAAAGTAAAGAAAAGAGTGAAGCGAAATGTTCTCTTAATTGGTAGCTTTTTATGCTAATGGTTTCAATTATTTATAATGCAGAAAACAATTTAATTAACAAAGAAAGTTAATTTTTCCATTACTTGTCTATTCATTAAAAGAGAAAGAAAAGATACTTTATGATTTTTATTTTGAAATTTATCTTATGGGATTTAACAATATTGACTAACAACTACATATTGGTTGAAATTGAAACCATTTAGGTCGAATGCCATAGTGCTAATACCTAAAACAATGAACCAAATATCTACTATAAGCCAAACAGATAAGAAGAAATATAAAGAACGAGATCATGCATTATCATGTTTAAAATGAAAAATAATGTAGCCCAAAAGGCTTAAAGTAAGCATAATTAGGTTCCCTATAAATATGAATGATATGAACCCCCTGTCATGTCAATCATGAGTAAGCAAGTTATGAATGGCATGAAACATATCAGAATTTGCATGAACAGGAACCTTACCATATAACAGAACATGAAAGATCTATTTATAGTTGATTTCAAGAATTATTTTAATCAAACAAGCCTCATGCATGTTTGATTCTTCAAGTACTGTAGTATAAATCATGTTTTCAGTATAAAGACCAAAACAGAAAATAATTAATTACATGAAAAGTAATTAACAAGTAGTAATTATTTATTTTCATTAGCAAAAGATAAAGTGAAAAGTTATAGATAGATCTATAGCTATAATACAACACGAGACATGAAATTAAAGACAGTAATAGAAAGTTGGCAATGTCAAGGAACTGTTGGGTAGAAATTGGAAAATTCATGTTAGGCATAATTTTAGAAAAGCAAATCATATTGTAAATTGATTAGCTCATCTCGACTCTAAACTTGAGTTTAGTACCCATTATTTTGAAAAATCACATCACGAAATGTCAAGTCTTCTTCTTCATAATATTTGTGGCATCTCTGTAATATTATTTGTCTCTTTTCTTTTTTACCAGAAAGAAAATATATGCATATTATATATGAGATCCACTACAGGCTGCCCAAAAGGTTCTTTAGCTGTTTCAACTTTGAATCAACCTTTGTTTTCTTGGTTACATAATGATATATAAATAAATAAATAAATATGCTTTGATTTTTTTAATAGTATAAAAAATTAATATTGATGTGAATTAACTATATGCTTGGGATTGAATTTTGATCTATTTTGTAAAATTGAGTTTTAAATTATTCTTTATTTTTTTGAAATTTTTTTAATTATTTTTACTAAGTCATGATTTAGAAATAAAATAGAAAATTCAACTTTTTTTAAAAATATGATTTTTTAAAACTATAAAATTCAAAAGTATTTTACTAGATAAAAATATTTAAATTCGATACTATATACATACTAAATAGGTACATATTTAATTTAATTACTGATAAATAACTAATAATTTTTTTTATTACCAATCGCTAACTCAATCTGTTTAGTAAAATAAAATAATTAATTAGTTATTGGTAATTATTAGATATTTAAATAATTATTGATTTCAAAAATTTTATTTAGGAACTTTTTCTATGTGATAGCTTATCTATATTTTTATTATATAACCCCTAATACATTAGTCCTATAAATTATTATTATTATTATTGAAATTAATTTTTATGTAATATTTTTATTTATAATTCTTTAAAATAATAAATAATTATGAAAATATTAGCTATAATATTTAAAATAATTATTATATTGACATTTTAACAAATATTATAAACATATACTCCCTTTATTTTTTTTATCTGTCGTTTTAGAAATTTATTCATTTTTATTTTTAATTGTTGTTTTAAATTTTTAAAGTAATATTTATCTATTTTTTCTTACTTGATCCTTATAGCATTTAATTAAAATACAATAACTTAATTTAAAATAAGATTAAAAATATAAAATTAAATAAATTATTTTGAATCTAATTAATAAATATTTTAATATGTGTACAAAATTTGATAAAAAAAAACGAAGATAATATATATATAAAAATTTAAGTAATTTTTTTTAACTAAGGGGGTGTTTGGATAAAAACGTAAAAAATAGTGTTTTGTTAAAATAATCTAATTTTGTTAAAAACGAGCGTTTATTATAAAACTCCTCTCCCAAACTTTTAAAATTTACGTTAAATATTAAAAATAATTTAATTTTCTTTTTTTACTCAAACATTTCAAAAATCACAAAACTCCTAATTTTAACATTAACTTTCTTTTAAAATACAGTTTATAGCGTTTAACTTCCTATCCAAACACCATTAATAATGTTATATATAAATTTATACTTAGCTTGCTTAGCCAGACCATTTATTTGTGAACCTTTGGAAAAAAAAAAAAAAAAAAAGGGCAAAAACTCTTTCTCGTCTCCGACCAAATGTGCCACAAACCCTCGACACATTCAAATAATTTAAATCACAGCACATTATGTTAGCTGCACTGAACCCAACATTTCTACCAATAAAATCGATATGCATGTTTTTAATGTTGCGAATAAGAGTGGCATCATTTCTAAATTTTTCATATGATATTAAATTTTAATAAAATTAAAAAATTAAAAATTTATTTTTAATTACATTAAATGTAAAAAAATTTACAATAAATTATAAAAAATTTTATCAATTAGTTTTAATTAGACAATACTGATATTATCAGTATTTAGATATTACAAATTTAAACTTCAATCACAATTTAATTAATAAAAATAAAATAAAAAATTATTTTATTATTTGATTAAATTATTTCAATTTTAATTTTTTTTAAGAAAATATCAATTTAATTCATTAAATTAACAGAAATTATATCTAGCAAAAATAAAGGGGTATGCACTCACTTTTGAATATCTGACACAGAATGAGCAGCTTGTGCTAGGGAATGAAACACAACATTCAAAGAACGTCTAACAACTGGTAAAGAAAAAAAAATGCTTCACGTTTTAATTAATAAATTGAAAATTAAACTCTTCAGCAATTAAATTAATAAATTCAAAACATTTTAAATATAATTAATTTTACAAAATGATCTTATAAGTCAAATATAAACTAAAAAGGGCAACGCAGGTAGAGCGGTTGTTGGTCCATTAGAATGAATTTTCCTCTGCATAGCTCTCTTACAAAATTTCCATTCTTCTTCCTCATCAAGACTTGTTAATATCTTTAATATCAGCTTTAATTAAATGATAACCTAACTCTAACGCTCACCATCCTTCCTATAAATTGGTGACCCTATCATCTTCCTATTTTCTCATCAAAGGGTTTTTCTTTCTTCTGTGAGGTCTTGCAAACCTCGCAGATACAAAGAAAAACCCACCCACCACTACCCTTAAATTCTCTCTATCCTCAGCTTAATTCGTTAGTTAATATCACTTATTATTGATGAGTCCATAATATAACATGATGGATTAGATCTATTTAAGAAATTCTCATGATAATCCTCTTTTCCCCGGATGAATTCTCCTTATATAAAAAAAATAATAATCAAAGTAATTTGATTTTATGAACGGCAATTGAGACGTTGAGTTGTCGTTAGCTATGTTTCCTGATTAAAGAATCAATGAAAGCAGATGATCAAAAAATCAGAAATTTGATCGAAATCGAACTGGTTAAACAAAAAAAAAAAATCGATATACATATATATGTATATATAATTTGATATTTATTATATATATGATTAAAATAAATATAATTTAACATTTATTATTTTTGATCAAAAATAATTTTTTTTTTTTAAAAAAAATCTGACATGCTCGAATCGAAAAAATCGATCCAATTTGACTAGTTTTAATCAATTTTAGGAGACAAAATTTTTGAGATTGATAGAATCAATCCTTAATTAAATTTTCAATTTTTCTGATTCAATATACCAATTCGATCCGATATTGACAACAATGTTGTTTCCATGAGTGGTGAGCATCATGTAGCCAGGTGTTTGGTTTGGTGAATATGTGAATCTTTATTTTGGTATTAGTGTGGGTATTTTGAAATGATGTTTGCTTCTACTTTTGCTTGTTTTATAGTGGATTATACTCTAATTAGCTTATTCTGATTGATTGGAAGATGATCGCTTCTGTGCTTTAGTTTATGTTCTAGAAGTTTGGTATGAGGAGAATTGCAGGAAATTATACTAATGAAAAATGGGGGGTCTTCCGTAAGTGTTAAATGTGGTTGGCCAAATAAAATATGATGAAGTTCACATGAGATTGTTGGCGTGAGAACTGAGAAGAGGGTAATGGTATAATAGATTACTTGAAGCAAGGGCTTCTAGTTTGTTTGTGCTTTAATTGGAAGGAAGGAATAATTTGATTAAGAGCAAAGACTAATCAAGATAATTGCTTGTGGCTTATAAAATACTATTAATTAACATACTTAATAATTAAAAATTTTTAATATTAATTTTATCGATTAAATTTTAATTTTAATATTAATTTCTAAATTAATAATTGAAAATTTAAGTTTTAAGTCAAGTCATGTCAATATAACCTTAAGAAAGACAACATACTATGAATTAATATCAATATCTCATTGTCTAATAAATGATTAATAAAACATAAATTTCATAGTTGATTGGTGTTTGATCAAGGTAAGTAGATTTTTTTTTTTTTTTTTTTTTTTTTTATAAATTTAGACTTCAGTCATGGATTTTAGATCTGCAAGGTTATCAAATAATATAAAAAGCTAAGCTTTTGGCTTAACAAAAACCCTATGATGTTTAAATTAATTACTTGAAGATGAAAGAACCTTAAAAAAAGAAAATACTTTTCCCTCCTGATTTTAGAGAAAAAAATTTTATTGAAAGAAGGGGATGAAAAATTATAGAATTAGCTATCTTGCATTGGTAGATGTCTTCTCCTTTTATACTTCTAGGCCTCGATTATTATTATTATTAGATTAAGGTAGGTAGACATGTGGCAACATTGCAAGAGCAATAAAGTTGTGTCTATATTGATGTGACCGATAACATCATTTGTGTTAGCTTCCTAACACCATATAGCATGCATTAGAGTATTGTGGTAGGGAAATGATGCCATTTTTTATGTGTTATGCTAGTAGTTTTATTTTGACATAATTCATTTTTTTTATAAATAAATAGAAGATCATAATTGGAGCTCCTCCTTCAATTATGGATGGAGCGAGGAGGTTGATTTAACATAATGAAGGGTTTTTATATGTATATGATAATAACAAGACTCTTTGACACTGAGCCACTTCAACAACTAATTATGCATTTTGAGTTTCTGGGCCTCTTAAGGTTGAGTTATAGCGTCGGTAGATAAGGGGTCCAAGGAAAAAGTTTATTGGTGATTGAGTGAAACGTCTTTCTAATGAGCTCCCTTCTCCTTAGGCTCAATGAGAAGCTGATATTTTTATTCCTCATTAGAGGCTCCCTATTTCATAAAAAAGAAGAGGTAGTGTGCCTTTATAGAAACATTCGCTTCGAGTTTGAGCCCTCTTTATGCATGAAGTTATCTCGCTCATATCATCTTGCTTATACCCATTCGATGTTCCTCTTAAGCGAGAATAATTTGATGAGTTGTATCACTTAGAGTATCTCATCAATTTTGAGAGTGAATATTTCATTTTAAATAAATTGATTAATACTATTTTTAACACGTATAGTCATCTCCTGGTGACATAACTGCTAACTTTTTGATCTTCTTAGCTATAATTAAAAAGCAATTTCTCATAAATTTTGAAATTTAAATATCACTTTTTAAGTATTATTCAAAACTTTTTTTTTCTTCATCTTTATAATTTTTACTCTTTTTCTCTCTCAAATTCTTTGCTCTCTCTTCATTAGAAGCTATTCATTATTTTTGTCTCTTTGATATTCTAAGACTCCATGGCTCCCAAAACTTGTAACATTGCTGACGACGGTAAGATGAAGCTGCGATGATCAATAATTGGACCTTGATTCCCTCTGTCTCCAAGAGAAAGGATTTCTTTGAGTTCAAATTTAATATTGACGATAACCTAACCTTCAACCTAAGGGCAAACACAAGATTTTTAAAAAGAGAGCACCCTCACATCTAAGGAAAGATACAAAAATTTTAGGAATTAACATTACGAATCAAGATCTAAAAAATTAAT
This sequence comes from Aleurites moluccanus, assembly GCA_948193065.1. Lineage (NCBI taxonomy): Eukaryota > Viridiplantae > Streptophyta > Magnoliopsida > Malpighiales > Euphorbiaceae > Aleurites > Aleurites moluccanus. The sequence goes on along the minus strand of CANXYC012068140.1, from coordinate 17,992 downwards.
TTTTCAAAGTAAAAAGACTATTTTATTAATTTTAGTAAATTTCAACAATTGAATAGTAATTTATTTTAAAAAAATTTTAAAATGAAAAGGTCAAAAAAGAAAAAAATCAAAGAATATATAATTAAATAATAATTTATTAAAAATTAAAAAATTAATTTTTCAAAATAAAAATATTATTTTATTAATTTTATAAATTATAAGGATTAAATAATAATTTTATATTAAATAATTTATAAAATTAAAGGGGCACGTATCCGTGCTTCAGCGCCAGGAACCCAAAGCCAAAGAACAATGCCTCCTACGTCTCTTTTTTATCACCAATTAGAAGCGTGGCTAAGATTCCCACCCACAAAAGTTTTTGTACAGTGTTTCAATTGTTTCCATGTGAACCTTATGATGCTGCATTCCAACGCCATTGGTGATTTTCACCACTTCAAAGTGATTTGCAAGGAGTTGGGTCTTACTCCGACAGCGAAATTGTTTCAAGTCTTCTTTAAAGTGGGAAGATCTGAGGGAGAGTATGGACCATCTCCGCTAAGCCGAAACGTCATATTTTATAGAGTAAGGAGACAAAGGTCAATAACTGGCGCTGAGTAAGAGGTACGCCGTTATTGTATTGACCAAATCTACAGCTGTCTTGATCAAGATTTGGGTTCCCTGAAAAGTTGATAAACCTAGCTACTTCTATAATTGGTTGACCACATCTCAGCGAGACAAAGCTGGTCAGTGTAAAGACTCTCACATCGAGGAACTAGGATTTCGATGTGAAGTTGTTCAGCTGTTCTTTTCAGCTGAGTGAGGTTATAAGCAAGTTTTCCTGTGTCCTTGTCTCTTATTTTCCTTTGTCAAGACTTAGGCTCCCTTCTTCTCATTTTCTTCTTTTTGTTATTTGAATAATTAGCGCTGTTTTTCATGAAATTTAATAAATTTAAACATTAAATATTATCTTATTCTCAATGTCGTTTACATACTTATATAGACATTTTGAATGATAATTATTATATATTTATAATCTCATACTCACATCTTAAACCAAATGAAGATTTGTATCCCATGAAAAGTATTTTTTTTTTTTTTTTACAAATTTTAATTTTCACAACAAAACATATGAAATTATGAAATCTTAAGGAAAGAAAATTGGATAAACATGTAAATATTGTTCAATGCAAAAAGGGTAAAAAAAAATAAATAAATAAAAGTATTTCATTTCCTTTGAATAAAGTGAACAAAGCTGTTTCAAAACTACAAGAATGCTTCAGATCAAATCCTAAACAATTGTTATGCTATTAACAAAGACAATTTAAATGGGAAAAAGAATTCCTCAGTGACAAACTTGTAATATTCATTGTTACTTTCTAGCTGCTTCTATCAAAGGCTTTGAGGAAGTACTGGGTTTGAGTCTAGCACTTTCACACCATCTTCATCCATTGAGATCTTACTCCAACCAGAATTTCTCAGGGAGAAAATTTTTGGCCGGTCAAATACACTTCCTCTGAAACCTGTTATCTTTGATGAAACCATAGGCATCACAAGAACTGCAGATGCATTGATTGAGTCCTCTCCAAAACCTAGCGATAAAGAACAAGCAGCCTGCCAAAAAGAAAAGGGAAAGAAAGCTTTTGTTAATTCCTAATTCATATTTACACCTCATTAAAGTGGCCAGAGAAAAAACAAAGAATCATCATTTCAATTGGTATTAACCTTTGCTTTATCTAGCATCTCTGTAGCCTTTGCCGCTACTCCTTGCACAAATGATCTTGGGTCTTTATTTTGTGCATCTTCAGTCAGGTTGAACAGCCTATACCAAATACATTAGTGACAAAAACTGGTGAAATCCACAGATAAAAACTGATCCAATACGACACAACAATAAAACTGGTATCATGTAATGACATTTGATAAAAAGTAGTCATATATGCCAATATCAAATTTCAAACTTCAATGATGCTTTTGAAGATCCAAAAAAACAGAAGCAGAAAAGCAGACCATTTGTTGATAATTGTCATATAAAATCATGACCATGCATTTTCAAACGATACGCTAAAATTAAATGAACATGATGAACTTGAGAGGATCCTAATCTCTCTATCACATATACTGAACAAAAAAAAGGTAGTCCAGAACTTAAAAGATTTCGCCTATTTCTGGAAGAAAAGAAAAAAAAATAAAGGAGAATTGTTTTCAGTGAATGTATTGTACCTGTCTGATTCACTTGAAGACACGATTGAAACTAAAGATGGATTATCTTTGACTTCACCACCTGAAAATTTTCAGCATAAGTTTCAAACATCTGTCCACTGTAGAATAACATTTAGCACAAAACCCTATTGTAAGTACCTCTTGGCTCATCAGGTGCCAGCAAAGAAATGCCAATGAAGACACAAAGCATCCCTAGTATGAACATTGTTGTCCTAAGTGCATCAAATACCTGTCATAAGAAACAATATGATCTAAATCCCAACTCCAGATGATACAATATCCAGTTAAATAATATAAGAATGAATTATCAAGACTCTATGTACATTAATATGAAAACAATGCCTGCAACACACCTGCTTGCATCACCAATCAAATGGGAAAATTCTAGACTAGAACATGAGTGGAGCTGGTTTCTGTATCAGCTAAGTGCCCTATAATGTTATAACGAGAATGTGCCATTAAATTTTATGGAAGAGTACCAAAAAGAAGAAAGGAGATGCACAGATCTCTTAGGATTTGTTGGGTTAAACTTGTCCCATGGAGAGAGAAAGGTGGGTAAAATTAACAGACACAATTCGTCAAAATAATTCCTGGCACAAGTAAAATATCTAGATTCCTAGATAAAAAAGATAAGATTTTGTATTCATAGTGAATCTCTTTTTGCAGTTGTCGCACATCACTGACTAAACTTGCTTCTTAATTTTTCCAAATTTGGTAACTTGTTGGCCCTACAACAGAAACAACAATAAATGCCACAACCAAACTGGAGAGAGAGAGAGAGAGAGAGAGAGAGAGAGAACCTGATATTCCTGAAAGTAGACAAATCCTGTACAAATAGAGAAGAAAGTCCAAACAATCTGAAACATTGGAACAATAAGGATTGCATCAAATTGTGACAATCCTTCATTCAACCTCGTCATCTGCATAAGTAGAAAATGTGAATCTGATTAGAAGTTTGGTAACTGATCATATCAATGAGGAAGGGCCATTTTGATGTGTTGAACAACAAGAAGATACAAATCTGATTTCTGATGCAACCTTACCCAAAATCCAGCTGTACTAAAAAATAAAAGAAGCATGGAGTAAGTGAACCAGCTGTGCAACGGATAGCCATTAGACATGGCCAATCTTAGAAGATTTGATCTGAAATGAAGAAACTAGTCATCAGAATAAAAACATGGATGTACAAATATCCCAGACATATCTTAGAAACACAAATATGACCTATGTGGGTAACATACAGAGATTTTGCAAACAGCACTGAGCATGATCCCACTGCACCAGAAACCACAGCGTATGAAAAAGGAAGAAGCATTTGCCAATAAGGTCTAAGATCTTGTCCAGAAACAGCAATTAAAAGTTCTCCTCTCCTGCATATTACATATGTAGAATAAGAGAAATAAAGAGATTTTGAACAGCAAATTTATTCAAAAATAATAATAATACTAATAATAATAGAAAATAACTGCCAATACCTGTAAATGTAATGATGCAATGCAACAACAAAGACCAAAATCATACAATAAAGAAGGAATGTCGTGTTGCTGTATTTCTCTGACAATTGCTCCGGTGTGTATACTGATAAGATGGAAAAAAAAAAAAAAACAGAAAAACAAATCAACCTCTCTAATCATACAACAAGTATTAACCAAGTTAATGGCTGTTGGTTGTCGCCATAGGTAAAAGTAACAATGTGCCTAATTGATCCTAGTGCAAGGAGCTAGAGAATGTTAGACCAAAAGTCCCAGATATGTACAACCTTTAACAGCCAGAAGCAGGTGGATGTTAGTAATGATTCACTTTTCAGTAACATAAAATTACAAGATGTGGAACAACTGCCACCCACTACAGACATATCCACTATTCTAGTTAAAGTGGTCAATTTGATTCTTGTACAAAAAAGAGATGTTTCAAAGGAAAATAAAAGGCATAAAAAATGCATGCTACACTAAGCAAGAATGAAGATCTAAACAACTGAAAAATTAAGAGACAAAATCAAAAGAAAATAGGCATGGTACCTAACTCTAATTCTTGTGTATCAATTTCTACCAGCATTGATCCTCACAACTGCTAATACGCTTACTAAAACACGTAATATCAGTAAACATGAAATCGATGTGCACATGCAGTAGAGCACAACAAATCCAGCAGCTAATGTTAGTTCAATTATAATAACATTATAAATTCTATATTCATAAAAACAACAAAAAGGTTGACAGAATTTGACTTGGCAAACATAATTTAAAAGAATCACATTGCATTATTTCCTTTATGGTCGGTCTGTATGTAATGTTCCCACTATTTCCCCAGTTTCTATTTTAGTTCAAACAAAATCTCAACAAAACTCAACCAGTTTTAAGTACTCTAAAAAAACTGATATCCATCATGCCCATTTAAAAATCAATTGAACTTCACAGTAAAGTTTCATATTGATCTTTTCTTATTTCAGTAATTCCCTACATTCTGGAAATATATTATTCATATATTTTGGGTCTGACATACTTCACAAGACTAATTTTAGAAACTCTACGCTGAACAAAAAGCAATAATGGTGCAGAATGTCAGACTGTATAGAAGCGCACATGCAACGGAAATTACACACACCATGTTTCAAGAACAAGTGATGTACCAGGAGACTGGTGGTTGCCAAAGGCCACAAGAAAAACGTTCCCCAGAACAATAAAGGCTGTAGCAACAAGGACTCTGCCAAAAAGAAAAGAAAATTAATTACTTGATATCACCTTAATAACTACAATGTAGTAGATGATATTTCACACTGTTATGGTTCTCAAAATTAGATATCATTTCAGGCTTTAACATACTTAACAGTCACCATTGTGTTCAGCACAAAGTAGGCAAATGCAATGTTGGATACAAACTGAACCGATCCCAAGGCTGCAAGAAGTGACTGCATAGCAAGAAGAGAGGCAAATAAAATGAAAAAGGAAAAAAGCAAGAAAAAAAATGTTGAAAATCAGATATGTTGTCCAATCATATCAAGCATGCAATGTTCATAAAAAACAGAAAAAAGGAGCAAAGGACCACACTTTCATGATTATGAATATGCAGTCCCTCGTAGGATTTTATCAAAAACAGATAATAAGACCTAGGAATATATTATCCACACTGACCTGAGCAGCATATCCAAAGGAAATGAAATTAAGGCAATTTCCAAGAAAAAAGAAAAAGATACCTGCATGAAAAATATCACATATTTAAGGATGATGATTAAGAGTTACATAACTTTATAAATATGAGAACTCCTCTACGTAATTTAGATCTAATGAGACAAGACCTCACCAACTCTCCAAGTCTGGAAGTATATGATTGGCTTCAAATGACTCTTCCCACCTGTCCCATCAATGTCTAGCATAGAATGCCGTTCTCTCTGCAAATAGTTTAGCCAGATTCATTGAAGCTCACAACATGATGCCTAGATATATAAAGGCATCGTAATCAATTGTTGATGTCTCTAACTGCTATATATTAAATAGGGGTATAAACATAATGAAAAAGATTATATGAGAAATGGAAGGTAAAATCTGTTCATTCTAAATTCAAAAGTTACAGGATATGGCTAGAACTGAAACTCATAAAGGTTATAAATTGTGATCCCAAATATATAGGCCTTTCGCTAGCAAATGGAACAGAGATAAAATTGCACCAATACAGAAATTCTATGGATTCAGCTGGCTATATAATGGCTTTATCTTGCACAGTTGCAGTATAAAAGTGTCACATCAACTCAAGCACAAATTTTTACAGCTTCTATGAGGACTAAATGAATTTTGCAATCATGTGTCATGACCATTTAGCACGACTAGAAGAATACCATCTATTAGACAGATGGATTAAGCAAGAAAAAGAGAGCATGGCATACCTCAGTATGACCCAATTTAAGAAGGTTAGTCCCAAAGTTGATGGTAATGCTTCCAAAGAGATTGATAAACGCTCCAATGACCCACTCCCCCATGGCTTACTGCGTGTGAAGCTCCAAAGGAGAGCCCACATGCAGTTTAAAATCCCAAGACTATATAGGTTCAATGATTAATGATTCTCACAATCAACAAAGACGCAGAGAAACAAGATGAGAAATTTCTCTCCTGAATTCAGAATACAGAATCTCCAACATCCACTTTTGGAAGGAAACAACAACTCGCAGAATGAAATGAATACGAATATCTGTACTTTACCTGCAAATATTTATAAATTATACAGAATTCAGTTGTCATCATACATAATAGCTGATAATTGCTAGCAAAGTGTCAATGATAAGATCTGAAGAAACAAGGGTACATGATATTGAAATCATGCATTAAACAGGGAAAAAAATAAACTTAACTCTTCACCCCACCCCCATTCACCCCACAAAAAAATAAAAGGGTTAGAAAAGACAATCCTTGGTCTACTAAATTAGAATGCAAGAAATGCAGATCAATAAATGGTATTCAAAAGAAGATACAATTTTTACCTCAGAGGGAGGAAGAAAGAATAATGTACACCACAAAAACTTTTATTTCCTTCTCTCTTTTTCTATAATAATTGATATACAGCGGATCCAAAGGGCAACGATATCTTATTTTTCTTCTTTCTCTCTTTCTTTCCTTTCTATTAAATACCCACAACTAGTTTCATGTAATTCTTTTTTGTTAAGAGAGAAAAATCAAGAAAAGAATAGTCTGGGTTTTGTTTTATTTGGCATTTGTTGGAAAAGAAAAGAAAAGAAAAGAAAGAGAGAGAGAGAGAGTTTGACGGGTCTAAGGCTTCTAGAGAGGAAGAAAAGAAGAAAGGCGTTCGCATTGGTGTTGGGTCAAATGCCATAATCGTGATGCGTCACCTTTTTTGCCTATTGCGTTTTGAGTCCGTACTCCATAAACTGTCGGCGCTATAAAATCTGCTACGTGGCCCCCGATTCGATCTGAACTCACCCTGTTTAATAAATAAGATGAGACTGATTTTTTTTTAATTCGTATGAATTCAAATAGGGTTCAAATAATTTTAATAGTTGCTCAGAATCGATCCGTTATATATATATATATATATATATATATTATGTATTTTTATTTTATAATATTTTATTTATATTTAATTTATATATTTTTTAATTAATATTATTTTTATATGAAAAATAAATTATATTATATTTATATTTAAAAAAATACATATATATATATATGAAACAACATTTCTAAAATTTTATTTTCTAAAATTAGATTTTCACCCCAAAAACCCTCTAAATATTAGCCGTTGCATTAAATATTTTGTTTTGAAGTAAGTTTATTATTACTATTATTGAGATTTTTTATATAAATATTATTTATACTGAAATTTAAATTCGAGATTAATATATAGTAATATTAAAATTATTTTAAAATTAAAAATTTCGATTTTAAATCAAATTAAAAATCAAATTAATAAAAAAAATTATAATAAAATTTTTATAAATTAATACTCGATAAATTAATAATATTTATTATGTAATAATTTTCAATGATTCTAAATTAAATTAATATATTAAATTAACATTTATATTAATTAATATATTTTTTAATTAATAAAATTAATGAGTTTTATTGATATTAATTTATAAAATTTTTATGTAAGACGAAATATTGATTATTATTATTTTTTTTTATTGAGATGGAGACGTTAATGTGCACTTACCAAACATTTTTGAAAAAAAAAATGGAAATTAAGGAGGTCCACTACATAAAAAGCTTGTTTTAATTTTTAGGAAATTAAAATTCTTTGATTAGGTTGAGAATATGACTTAATAGAGTTTATATAATTAGACTTGTAATTTTATTTGTTTATAACTAAAAAATAAATAATGTAAACCACATGAAATGAGAATGTCAATGAATTGAGAAAAAAAAAAACTTCAAAACATAACCATTTCCTTTGCCTGATTTTTCTTTAGAAAATATATCCTTACTTTCAATTATTCTTAAATTTTATTAATTACTTGTATATTTCAAGCATAATTTTAGAATTATAACTATATTTATTATTTTAAAATTTTAAAATTACTTACATATTTTCAAAATTATAACTAATAATACTCTAAAATTTAAAATTTGCATATGTTACCATTAAAATTTTACCTTTTTTTTTTTTTTTTTTGTCTATTTCATATTTATTTTTGGTCGTAATTTTTAAATTCTAATTTCACTTATTATATAGAGATGGAGGATCAATTATTATATATTATATGCGTTTGATAGCTTGGATTTGAGAAAATTAGAACAGTTTTATTATGTAACTTTGTCATATTAATTTATAATATTATGAAAAATAATAAAACTTTCATTCAAATAATGATTAATTTTATTTTGAAAATAATTAAAATGAAGAGAAATTATTAAATAAAATAATAACGTATTTTCTATACTCATATTTAAATAGCCCTATATAATATTAGAATGAAGATATATCAATACAAATATACTTTTATACGAGTACAATCAACATTCTCTTTTCTATTTAGTCTATAAGAACAAAAAGGAAATAATGTAAGTTTGAAAACTCTAACAAAGAGGTCTTTATCCTAAATCTAATAAAATTTGTAATCAATTGACATGTGTACAATTTATATTGACCATTATTCGTAGGAGACGATTTAGGAATATCAAAATTGACTTTTATTAGGCGGCTATTGTTAACGTTATTATTATTACCATCGTGTTAAGAAAAAAAATATATTTAATAAATATTTTTATATATTTTTTAAAAAATTATTAAATAAGACAGAAATATATTTTTTTTATTCATATAAAATATTCATCTTATTTATATAAAATACTCTACTTACTCATATAAAATATGATTAAAATGAAAACACTTATATAAATCTATTTTTATGTAAATAAAAAAAATATACTAAAAATTCTACTTAATAATTTCTCATATTTTCATAATTTTAAATACAAGTATTTAAGATAAGGTACCATAAATATACAAAAAGAGAATAAAAATTTAAATCTTTGCTCTTAAAGAAATATTTTAATATAGAAATTTATCTTGAATACCAACTAATAACTAATTTACCAAATTAATAACTAATAAATGATGAAGTGTTTTAGCCAATATAACTCTTTTATTTTTTTTTTTACTCGAGAAAAAGACACCAATAACTTCACATAATTTCATCTTAATGGATTAATATACATATTCAGTGTGGGCAAAAATTTTCTGTTTTGTAAGGGGAAAACACCGCAACCATTAATGACAGATAGCAACACTTGTGTACAACTCAAATTGAAACCATTGGAAAGAAATCTAAACGAGAAGAGAGAGCCTGGCCGAGGTGACAAAAAAATCCAATCACTGTTAACAAGATATTATTATGGCCACAGATAGAGTGAAACAAAGGACTCAAGCAGCAATAATATAATAAAAATGGGTTATGTAACATAAAATCAAAACATAAACAATGTATAATGAACAATCTAATCAACTGTTAATTATTATAACATTTTAATGATTATACACAACTATGCCTTCTACTGGGTTTCAAGAATCAAGATCCTGTAGAAAAAGCTTGTAATCACTACAAGCCAGTTATTTCTGTTTTTATTTACTTAGATTTGAAATGGTCTTGCTGCCTAGAGTGCAATCTGCAAGCCATCAAATAGCTACATAGACACAAACCATGAGAATTCTCTCACTTCCTCCAACATCTTCCTAGCAATCCTACAGTAAGACCAGATGAACTAATACTGCCATCACTCTGATTCGTTCAGTTAAACAAATCCCACCATGTTCCTTATAGTTAGTTAGTTATGTAACAGGTCCTCTCATTACGCCATATTTGTTCCAAGTTAAGATGCAAGATCAACAGCATATGCAAGAGGCATTCAAAGCACATTGAGATACAAAATCCACTAACTTTCAAGTAATACATAAGAGCGAACTACATAATTCATTATCATGCAATTGCAATCTCTACTTTACAAAACACAAACTGAAGTGAATTTCCAAGATCCTATGAATATTTACCTCTATCAAGAAAAGTCATTCTAAAATTACAAATTTGTATGGCTTGGCAAGGCAGTAATACATTGTATGGCTTGGCAAGGCAGTAATACATTCACCATCATTAAACATAGAGCATAACAGAAGAAGCCTTGAGACACAGCAGGATTTTAGGATTAGCAACTGAATGCCCAAATCATAAGCATATAAAAAACTTAACCAAAATCTAGTCCGGCCCCTCGATTACATGTTAGGACATTTTCTTTATACTTTATAACAGAAGGCAAGGATAAAATGTCCATATCAAAATTAGTAACTTGTGTGCTAGTCTTAAACAGATCACTACAATACACATCCATCTAATAAAAATTGCATGAATCGTTGGAGTTTTGCACTGTGAAAGGAGCCAAGTCCTACAAATAAACGATAAAAAGAAAGTGAACCTTTGTATGCACAAAAATACCTCAAGTTCCAGGGGGTGTTGATATAAGCTAAAACAAGTATGCTTTCCCAGTATAACATTAGAATCATAACCCATACCAAAAAAAAAAATGTCTAATCAAAGAAAGAAAAATTAAGTGGGGGAAAACACACCGCTATCGAAGTCAAAAGATCATGCCTGAGTGGCAGTCAAAGCCTACATCCAAATATGATTGGAATCAGCCGAAGTAGGCAAAGCCTCATATAATCCCCTAACCCCATTAGTTTTGGCAGCAACAGCAAATGTAACTATAACAATGAGAACCACAATCGTGACATGAACAACAAACACCAGATCCAAAATCGCCCCAGCTCTCAATCTAGACTCATCAAGATCACACTTTGTAGAACCCTCCACCCCATAAACCACGTAAAGCATGCGGTGACACCTTTGAGGAATAAAAGCTTCAACATAAAGACAAAACCCAGTCTGAAGAACCCAAAGCCCTGGCAAACATATCGCGGCAGCCAGTCCAACAGCAACGATGAACAACCTAGGGTGAAAAGCGAGAATCAAACAAAGAAATGCAATAGCAATCGAAATTTGAGCAGAAACAGAGTCACATTTGGCTTCAAGATCAGAAGTCTGAACAGAAGTAGCAGAGGAAGAGACAGAGTATTGCAAGAAGAAAAGAGCAGAAGCGAGGGCGAAAAAGAGATTATAAGGGAGAGAAAGAAGAGAGGTAGATTCAGAAAGAAGGAGAGAAACAGAGAGAATGAAAAAAAAAAAAGTAAAAGAAGAGCAGCAGATTGAAGAGAGCTAAAGCGATGAACAGGAGTACGGTCTTTAAGGAGAGGATCAGAATCGTAAGAGATAGGATTTGGTGAATAAAAGCAATGAGCAGACGGAGAGAAAGGAGGTAAAGCTGGAGGTGTTTGAAACGATTAGAGGAAAGAGAGAGAGGATGGTGAGGCTTAGAGGTCTAAGACGGAGTCGATTTGAGGTAGTTACGGGTGGTCAAAATTAGATGGTAAAGGCCAAATGATAATAGTGATGAAGAAGAGAAAATTTGGTAAATTAGGGCTGCCATTTTTCCATCTTTTGAAGGCCTGCGTTGGACTCTAAATTTCACCCGTAGGAAGACTTGTTTTGGGTTTAATTTTATCAACTCAATTCTCATAATAAATTTGCAAATATCAACTATATTTAATAAAAATTATCATCATCCAATAACAATCAACTCAATGAAACTCCAACACCCAAGAATAACAGTAGCATTAAAGGAAAGACTTTGAAACAACAAAGGATTACATATGTGCTTCTTAACAAAGCTTAGAGCATCTTAACAAAAGGGAAGGGTCCTTAGAGAGTTAAACCTGATAACAGGATGTATCATATTCCTGAAACAGAAAAGGAGGATATTCAAAGTTTCAAACAACCCAAATAACTGATCATTGCAATTTTCCTATACCCAAAATTATCCCTACAATTTGAACCTATCACAATTATGAATCACAAAAAAAAAAAAAAAAAAATCATCCCCTCTAAAAGACATTGTCAATACTTGAAAATTAACAATCATAATTTCACCTTGATCGACTTCTCTTCCTTACCATTTGGACTTTGGAACTCTCACCATTCCTTAGCAAGTAGGACGATACATTCACATTGTATGCAGAAAGTTGAGAAAATAAATACAGCCGATTTCTTTTCCGTCTAGAGATAAATACAAACAATCATAAATGTACAGAGGGGCAGTTGTCCACAAAACCAAACCAAATGGCCAAAAATGGAGAAAGAAAAAAAAATGAATCAGAGTTTCACTCTAATACTTGTAAATCAGATAAAATAAATTAAAGAAGAACTATCAGAATTACAATAAGAAAAAGAGATCATAGAACACAAAATTATATTGGAAAGACACACCACCGCTGCATATTTGTACTTAACCACTATAAAATGAGGACCAGCAGAACAATGACCACCACCAATACAAAAATTCCCAGTAGCCACCAACACTGCCAAAAATAGAAGCATTGTTAATGCAAGTTCCAATTCTTACGGAAAAATAAATAAGATTTAACAGAGACACGGATTATATTTTCACCATCAGGTTTGAAGGTTCTTCCAAATTTCTAATGACTGGCATCATGTGTAAAAACTGAATATGTATAATTACTTATTATTTCTCCTTATAATAACATGAATTGTATAAAAAAAGACTTGCATTTTTCCTCATCCATCTTCCGTTGATTACAATTTAGTTTCTTTTTTTCTTATTTCATTTCCATTTTATTTTTTTTATATTTATATTATATGTGCTTTGGGAGGCTTTATAGAAGGAGGTTGTTTCAACATATGGCAAGCCTATCTCGATGGCTCTGTTCATCATTTGGAATGTTAACCTCAAAATGCTTATTCGATATTCCTTGTTCAGCTGTTATTCAAATAGCAATGCTGTATCCACTAGCCAGGCTGGTAGCCCCAAAATGGAACAGGCACAAAAGAAGTAATACCATTAGACTTGGACTTGGTACAAAATAGACTGAGGGCAAAAACTGAGTATCCACGGAGGAGAGAACAGAACAAGGATAAGAGGATATCAGATAGAAACCAGCGAAATGAAGAGAGGGAAGAAAAACTTATAAAGAGAAAAAATCAATGTAATAGATTTTCACTCTATTTTACTGGACTCTGAAAAATAACAAAATAGGATGCTCCTTTTAGGCATCCAGACAGGTAGAAAAGAAGAAATAAATAAAAATATTTGCTAATATCAAAAGATCCAACTAAGCACTATATTCACTGATTCACTGCAGTACTTATTGAAATGTAAGAGAAACCACATAACTACAGGCATAACAGATCCCAACTACCATAAGTTCTAATACTCCAATGTCACATTGCTACCCTCAAAAGCTACGCATCACATTTACTCTTTATCATCATCATCATTGTCTATAAGTAGGACTCTCTATGAGGTAAAAAGAGACTCTTTTTGATAAGAGTGAAGTGAGAATATTTGATAGCTTTACTTCATTACAATCTTTACCCATTCACATTTTTTAATCAATCCCACTTCAAACAAAAGATTAAAATTCAACTTATCCGACAAAGTGACAAGAATCAACTCATTACCCTTCTCTAATGAGTTATTAATTTCATAATTATTAACTAGAATATGGTATTTGTGAAGAGATTTCTTTAAAATGTTCAGAGAACAGTCAAAACATCTATGTTTGCATCTCATACAGACCCATTTGGATTTTTGTTCTCTCCCTTACTCCAAAATTATGATAGTGGACGATTTTGCATCAGTACTCAATTACTCATCTATACATTTGACAACTTTATCAAGTAATGGTGGACATAGTGATAGCCTATATGTCTCAAGATGGTAGATTATATGATTCCATTGCAATAATTTGGATTTTTCCAATTATTTGATTATGCATGAAAACATAATTTAGAAGCATCCAAGGATCATCACAGGGCTTGTGGAAATTATAGGAATATAAACTACATTTAAACTTTTAGATGGTCTCATTGAAATCTTTTCTTCCCAAAAGAAGGAAAAATCATAATAAAATACTGGTCATGTATATAAAACGCCAGCTTGATTATATTCTTTAATGTTTCGTCTTAATAAAATTGACTACTTACCCATGAGGATCTGGATTTCACACTTTTTGAAGCTCTTGCTAGCTGAACTTTTGCTTGATTTGTTGCAGCAGCAGAAGAATCAATGTTAGATTGGATATCATCTGCAAAGCAATCATGAATTATGCATGAAAATTGTGAAAAACACCCACAAGTGTCAAGAAGGAGTAATTCATAAAGTAAAATAGTTCATCTTCTGGAGATTGGGCAATTTACCAATAACCACACCCTGCTCATGAACTAGAACAGCTAGATCTTTGAAAATGTCATTTGCTTGTCCAATTTGTTCTTGTATTTCTCGAATTCCCTGTTCCCTTTCATCAATTATGGCGTCATTGAAGGCAATTTCATTATCCAGAAGCAATACCTCTTGTCTGCACGTTTTGGGCAATGAAAATAAAATCATCAACAGAGATTTTTCAAAGCTTCCAACAAAAGCAATGATAAGGATGCCACAAACTCTAATCGTAGGCCCAATTAAACAATAGTAGTGGAAATGGCTGAGAGAATAAAAAACTTGTTGGCAAATGATGACTGATAGTCTGATACCAACTAGAGTAGCCAGCAAAAGATTATAGAAAGAAAGAAAATTGTTAAGAATAAGTGATTAACACACTTAAAGACTTACCTTTTCTGTTCCGTAAGAAAAGGTTGGGTATCCTGATCCATACTAGGTGCCATATATTCACCAAAGCCAGACCTGTAACCAAAAAAAGTACCAACTACCCAATTTAGAAGGTAATAATAAAAAAAAAAACACCCAAATGCTCAAATGAGGAAAATATAAACATAGAAAGAGAGTAAAATAGCAAATTACGCAGCAGGCACTGAAGATGCAGGAAGAGAAGGAGAATAAGTGGACTCGCGTTCAGAGGCTAGCTGTTGCACTTTCTGGAATTCTTGTAATGTGGTTTGGAAATCCCTAGCAAGCTTCGCATCTTCTATTTTCTTACTTGGCTATACAAAATTCTCAGATGATCACAATTCACAAACAAATCTCTACAAATATATATTAGTTAACGAACAAAAGCACAAAAAAAAAAAGGAAAAATGTACATTGACATTAGAATCGCGATCGGATTCGCTCACAGATTTGAGCTTAGCAGAAGTATCTTTAACTAATTGAAGAATCCGCTGTCTGGTATTATGCCTGCCATTGAAGAACAGATCAAAGATCAAACATCTCTCCATTAACTTCACTCTAATTAATAAGCAATTAATAATAGATAGAGAACGAACAGTTTCTGGCGGAGTTCGGGAGTATCTTTGGCAGTTCCGATAGCATCAACGAAACGACGAAAACCAGAAACAGCGGTGTTGATCTGGAAAATACCGGCAGCCACAGCTTGTGATGGGCTTCTAGACATTGGAGAAGCTGGCCTTTTGCCATTTTGTAGATCTCTGAAACTCATATCAACGATTAATCGTGATCCTTCACGAAAGTGAACGCTAAATCCCTGATCGCTTAACGCTAACAGAGAAACTAGAAGTAGTTGCAGCTCATTGTAATAGTTGGGCAAGTGTAAGCTTGCAAGCAGTCTTAAAAATTATCCACAAAATAGCATTTTCAGTTAAATTAAATTAATGAGTTATTAATTTAACTATTAATTAATTTTTTTTTAAAAAAAGGTCGTTGTGAGAGTGGAGACCTCGATGCAAAAGAAGAAGTGGGGCCTTTTCTTAGGTGACGCGGGAAAAGGGCTTTGCGAAGAGAATTTACTCATTTAGCCTTCCCTTTAGTTAATTATTTATGTGCATGCATTTGCTAAAACCTTTTGAGGCTGCTATTAGTTTTTTATTTTATTTTAAACAGTTGTATCAAATTTATTTAATTAATTATAATTTTTAAATATTATATAATTATTAAATAATTAAATTGTTATTATTTATAATTTTTTAATTATTTATAAAAAATTAAATTATTTTTTATAAATAATATTAAATAAAAAATATATATATTTATTTTTAATATTTATTAAATATATTAATAATTATAATTAATAATAATTTTACTAAATATATATAATTAATAATCACTAGTCATTGACTACCGGTTAATGAATGACAAAATCAAGGTGCAAACTTATAATTTTTATATCGACACTCTTTTACTAAATTCCAACACTCTTTGTGTTTTAATCACTGTTGAATTTGATTATAAAACTTTTATTGTATTTAATTTTTTTTTTTAAATCACTAAAGCCACTATTAATATTAAGATTAATATATTATTTATTATTTGGTCATCATTTTAATAAAAACTAATATGACCCAGAAACAAAAGAAACGGTGAAGCTGCCTTTCCTAGTCGTGACTCCCACACCTGGGCCGGCATATAACACTTGCCATATAAAAAAGTCTTTAAAGGAAGCGACCCTCACTCGTCATCAATTCAACGGCTACAAATTAATATATATATATATATACCTAATTAAAGTTTATGTATATTAAAGTATTTATCATTTTTTAATTATTCTATATATAATAAATTTGACTCATATGTATAATTTATTATTAATATTTAAATTTATTAAAAGATAATATTTTTCATAAAAAAAGATAATATTTAAATTTAATTAAATAATAATAATAATAATAATAATAATAATAATTTATGAATGTTAAAAATATTTTTAAAATATAAATAAAAAATATAATCAAAACACCGGCTTACAAGTAGCAATTAATAATTTTTTTATATATATATTTTATGTTAGATATCAATATGTTAAGATTTATATTGGATGTTATTATATTGAGATATAAGATAATTTATTATTTTTGTTTGGGATAATTACTATAAAGTCCCTGCATTTTATTATATTATACTAAAAAGTTTTTATGTATTCAAAATTATACTATAAAGTCCCTGTATTTTGATTCCGTTACAATATGAGGTCTTTCCATCTATTTTTGGCTTATATTCTGTTAGTCAACGAAATAAAAATCAAATATTATTTTAAATATTTTAGGTAATACCTAAAACACTCTTTATAGTTTTAATAAATTAATATGTTAACTTTTTTGGAGGAAATTTTTTTTTTCTTCATCATTAGAAGAAATTGACGAAAACAAAAAAGAAGAAAATAGAAGAAGCTAAGAAGAAAGGGGTTTTTGCTTCATCGAATCCGACTGATTTTAGGTAATATGGGTTGATGTGGGTGTTTGTTATTTGAAAATAGGGTTGATGTGGGGTTTTTTTTATTCGCAGTGCGATTTGAAATTCAATTTTTTTTTTTTTTTTTTTTTTATATATATATAGAGAAAGATGTCTTCAAGCAGTACAAATGGATGGGAAGGAAGATTTTTGAACAAGATCTGTAGCTGTGGCAATATGTGTGCAATTAGAATCTCTGAATCCTACAAGAACAAGAATATGTTGTATTACGCTTGTGCGGATGGAGTATGTGGAACTTTCTTGTCCTGGTGTCAAAGGGTTACCAATAATTCTGCAGAAAGTCCTAATCTTATAAGGTCTTCTACTACCAATCATTCTGCTGACAACCCTAATTTCAACGACTTTGTTATATCTACGAAACTTAATGAAATTATTGATGAAATGAAGATGTTGAAAAAAGAAAATCATAAGATAGTGAAGAAGCTACGAGATTTTGAGAATATGTTGAGCAAACTGAAGATTTTCTTACTTATTGTCTTAATTATTGTTGTGTTCCAGTTGGGGAAGAAGGCGCAATGATTATTTGAATGATTTGTGCTAATTAATGTGAGAATGTAAAA
>CANXYC012068121.1:0-11206 GCA_948193065.1 Aleurites moluccanus | reverse complement strand
GATATAGATATATTATAGCAGGTGATGTTTACAGGTTATAGAAGGGTTCTATGGGTGTCAGTCACCTTAAGTTGTTCATGCATCCTAGGACCATCTTGTTCCAAAATTGGGATGTGATAGAGGTGGTATTAGAGCATAGATATACTAATAGCAAATAGACATGTGTCAATAAGACATAGGTGAATCATAGAGCATAGGAAATCTTGTCTCATCATTCGTTAATTATGTGTTTATTCTGCGATAATCGTATGTGCTAAGTAATTGTGTTCGCTTATTGTAGTGACTAAGATGTCTACAGAAGAACGTGACCAAGCTATTGAACCTACACCTAGGAGAGAAGAAAAGCCCAGTAAAGAAGCAGAAATGGCATCAAATGAATCATTGATCAGAGAGGAATCAGAGGAACCTCTATGTCCATGAGAAGGACTGAGGAAACTAGGGAAGCTGAAGATCCCTAGAGATTGGAAGTTGAAGATCTCTGGAGATTAGAAGTAATGCAAGGAATGTTATTGAGAAGTGAATTACAGGAACTGAGAAGGGAAAGACAAGTAGTGCCACCACCTGCACCACTAATTGTTCCACCAGTTGTTCCATCAGTACTTGTGCCACCTGTTGCTGCATCAGATGAGCCAGTGGTACATGAGGGTCGTTGAGTGATTGATGAGGGTGGAATCAGCATGGAATCAGCATGCTTAACTTTCTAAAACCGAGTCTTCCAGAGTATAAAGGTGAAAGAGTTGAGGAGGTTATTAATTTTCTGGAACAAATAGAAAAGGTGATAAGACTTTCATGTTCAGATGTTAGAACAGTGGAACTTCTTGGTTTATTATAAAAAGGGAAAGTCTGGACTTTATTTTCTAGGCACATTGAGACACAATTGTACATTGATACACCACCGATTTGAGCACAATTCAAGGTTGCATTGTTGGATGAATTTTTGACAGAAGGAATTAAAACCAGAAACATAATTTAGTTTAAACAGCTAGAACAGGGTAATTTGAGTGTATAAGAGTATGCTAATGAGTTTATCAGACTAAGTAAATATGCCAATAAGATTGTACCTACTGAAGTAGACCTGATTAGTAGGTTTAGATGGGGATTACATGCTCCTCTATATAATGCATTATTATATGTTGAGTTTACTTCTTTATCCAAGATTGTTGATCAATCAATTCAAATGGAAGAAAAATATAAAGAAGAAAGATTAAAAAGAGAACATAAAAGAAAGATTGAGACAGGAAGATAGTAGAGAAGACGTGGCTGGAGTTCTCAGCAAAGATAGACAGAGGCTACATCAGTTAGAATTGAGCAAAGACCACAGACAAGTGGTTAGAGAAGAGGTAGAGGTACCACAGGGCAATCTACATCCAAATTTTCACAAGGGTCATTTAGACCACCAACGCAAACATCTAATGTTCCCATATGTGATTTTTGTAGGAATAGGCATAGGGGTGAATGTAGAAGGTAGACAGGTATATGCTTGAAATGTGGCCAGTATGGTCACTATGTGAAAAATTGTCCTTTGTAGGGTGAGCAGGAGATCACTATAGCATCCTCACAACCAGCTGTACAAATGAGTAAAAATTGTAACTGTGACACTGGAAGCAGAGATAGAGGTAGAGGATCAAGACAGGGTCAAACCAGTGGTCAGACACCAACTAGCAGAGGGCAGGGCTGAGTCTTTGCAGTTAATGCTCAAAAAGCTTAGAGATCAGGCAAGACGGTAACATGTAAGATTTTTGTTTCATGTAAACTAACTCAAATATTATTTAATTTTGGTACAACACATTCCTTTGTATCACCCAAATTTGCATCTAAATTGGGAATTGAAAAATAATTGATGTCAATACCCTTAGAAATATTTTCTCCATTGGGTGAAAATATAGAGGTAAAATATGAATATTTGGGTTGTAAAGTGGAAATAGATGGTAAAATTTTACCAATTAATTTAGTAGAATTATCTGTACTGGAATTGGATGTGATATTGGAAATAGATGGGTTAACTATTTATCATGCAGTAATTGACTATTATGAAAAGAAGATTAAATTTCAACCAGAGAGATATGATGAATTTGAGTTTCAGGGTCATAAGAGTGATTTATAAATTAAACTCATTTATGCTATTGGGGCTAAGAGACTCCTACGCAAAGGATATCCTGCATACTTGGCAGGTGTAATGGATAATCAAAAGACTTCGAAAGGAGTTGATCAGATTAATGTTATCAATGAGTTTCCATATGTGTTTCTTGAAGATTTGTCAAGTTTGCCACCAGAAACGGAGATTGAATTTGAGATTGAAGTCCATCCGGGTACCGACCCTATTTCAATTCCCTCTTACAGAATGGCTCCAATAGAACTAAAAGAGTTGCAAGAGTTACTTGATAAGGGGTTTATCATACCAAGCATTTCACCATAGGGTGCTTGAGTATTGTTTGTTAAGAACAAAGATGGTTCACTGCGAATGTGTATTGATTACAGACAGTTGAATAAGATGACTATCAAGAAAAAATATTCATTGCCCCGGATTGATGATATAGTTGATCAGTTGCAATGAGTTAGTTATTTTTTCAAGATTGACCTTAGATCGGGTTATCATCAATTGATAATTAAGAATAAAGATGTATCTAAAACTGCTTTCAGAACACAATATGGTCACTACGAATTCCTCGTATTGCCATTTGGGTTAACCAATGCCCCTACTGCTTTTATGGACTTGATGAATTGAGTGTTTAAGTCCTATTTGGATAAGTTTGTTATTGTATTCATAGATGACATTCTTATCTATTTCAAAAGCAAGGAAGAACATGAAGAGCTTCTGAGAACAGTGTTGTAGATACTACGAGAGCATAAGATGTATGCTAAATTGTTGAAGTGTGAATTTTGGCTTATTGAGGTATGTTTCCTTAGCCATGTTATAGGAAAAGATGGTATTAAAGTAGATCCATTGAAGGTAGAAACTGTAGCTAATTGGCCATAACCTACTAATTTAACAGAAGTACGGAGTTTCTTAGGTATGGCCGGTTACTACAGGCGATTTGTTAAAGATTTTTCAAGAATTGCAGCTCCAATAACTAAAGTAACCAGAAAGCAAGAAAGAATTATATGGACTGATGAATGTGAAAAGAGTGTCCAGAATCTAAAGACATGCTTGACATTTGCACCAGTGCTAGCATTGCCAATAGAGAATGTAAAATTCACAATGTATTGTGATGCATCAAGGGTCGAACTTGGTTGTGTCCTAATGTAGGATAAAAGGGTAATTGCTTATGCTTCTCGTCAGTTGAAGAAACATGAGTTGAATTATCCTACACATGATTTAGAGATGGCCACAGCTGTATTTTCCCTAAAGATTTGAAGACAGTACTTATATAGGAAGAAATGTGAGATCTACACAGATAATAAGAATTTGTAGTACATTCTACAGCAGAAAGACCTGAACCTTCGACAATGAAGATGTGTTGAACTGTTAAAAGATTATGATTGTCAGATATTATATCATCCAGGTAAAGTTAATATTGTATAACAGATGCATTAAGCAGGAAATCTATGGGAAGTTTAGCTCACATCACAATTGCAAGGAGACCAATAATCAAAGAAGCAAAAGAGTTACTTAATATGGGAGTCCAATTTGAATTAGGGACCCAGGATCAAAACTAGACTTTGATAGCCCAATTCATGTAAATCCAACTTTGATTGATGAGATTAAAATGGAACAAGATAGAGATTCTCAACTACTGAAGTTAAAAGAAGATATTCAAGTTGGGAAAGCTCCAGAGTTCACAGTTGATAATAGGGTACTGAAATGTGGGAAACAATTGTGTGTGCCAAACGTAGATGAGCTTAAATAGCGAATTATGAGGGAGATGCCTTATGCATCTTACAGTGTTCATCCTGGGAGAACGAAGATGTATCGTGATCTACATGAGCATTATTGGTGGTCCAATATGAAGAGAGATATAGCTCAATTTGTCTCCACTTGTTTAGCCTGTCAGCATGTTAAATTTAAACATCAGAAGCCATCAAGGCTTTTGCAGGAGATAAAATTATTTGAGTGGAAATGAGATCAAGTAACCATGGACTTTATGGTTGGTTTACCTAGAACTTCACGAGGATATGACTCTATCTGGGTAATAGTTGATCAATTAACTAAGAGAGCTCACTTCCTAAAAGTGAAAACTAGATACACAGCTGCTTAGTATGTCCAAGATAGTACGACTTTATGTCATACCTTTAATTATTATTTCAGATAGAGGGACACAATTTAGTGCATGATTCTGGTAGAAGTTTCAAGAGGCACTGGGTACTCAATTGTACTTTAACACAACCTTTCATTTGCAAATAGATGGCTAGTCAGAACGTACAATTTCAGACACTGAAAGATATGCTCTGTTTGTATGTGTCAGACTTTAAAGGAAACTAGGATCAATACTTGCCCTTAATTGAGTTTTCCTACAACAATAGCTATCATTCGACTATTGGTATGGCGCCATATAAAGCATTGTATGGTAGGAAGTGCAGATCTCCTATGTGTTGGGTTGAACCAGGGGAAAAACAATTAGAAGACCCTGAATTGATAAAAAAGACTATGGAGAAGATCCCTATTATTCAAGAAAGGATGATAGCCAATAGAAGAGTTATACAAACTCGAAGAGAAAAGATGTTTATTTTGCTATAGGTGATCATATGTTCCTGAAGATTTCACCTATGAGGGGTGTAATGAGATTTGGCTAGAAAGGGAAGTTATCACCTAGATATAGAAGGACATTCGAGATATTAGAGAAGGTTGATAATGTGTCTTATCGGTTGACACTACCATCTAACTTGAGCCATATTCATCCAGTTTTCCATATTTCCAAGCTATGTAAATATGTATCTGATCCATCGCATATCCTTGAACCACAAGTCATTGAGGTTGATAAAGTCTTGACTTATGAAGAGACACCAGTAAAAAGAATAAATCAACAAGTCAGGCAATTGCATAATAAAAAGATCCCAATGGTTAAAGTATTAAGAAAAATCAGTTAATGGATGAATGTACCTGAGAGAGTAAGCAGAACATGAGAATCAGATATCCATTCCTATTCCAGTGATGATGTATGTATAGTTAAATTTCGATGATGAATTTTATTGAAGAGGGTATAGTGTAACACCCTCAAATTTCATCCATATGACTTTAAATATATGTTATTAAAGTATAAATAAATTTGATTTAGACATTAGAACATCATGTTTACGCTATTTGACAAATCGCTAAAAATTGACCCGGTAGATAAATAAGCACGTTGACGATTCGATTAACGAACGGGTTCGAAATTATGAATTTTTAATATCACCATTAGATTTATAAGCTGGAGAAATATAAAAAATATTGTTTCAGAATTGAAATAGGACAAAAAGGCAAATAGTTAAAAGTTTCGAGTTCAAAGTACGAATACGGGAAGTGTCGAAGAGGGGAATTGAATTAGCTGAAAGTTAATTCATATAAATATTATCTAATTCTTCATTAAATGGAAAATTTTCCTCTATCTTCCATAGCTAACCAGTTGAAACTCCTTCCTCCTCCAAACTCTATTTTCTTCCAAACTTCAAGCAAAATCAATAGAAAACTCTATTAAACTAGTTTCCATTGAAAATTCCAGAAAATTTAAGCTAGAAATTGAAGGGAACCCTAACCTCAATTTTGTCCACCTTTGGAATTCAGGTATAATTGATGTTTTCTTCATTCTTTTGATTCATTTAAGCTATATGAATGATTAGAAACATGAATAAATTGATAGATTTCAAGATTGGGTTGAAATTGGAGAAAACCCTAAACTAAGTTTATGTTTGAAATGAATTTTCTGTTTAGGCTTTTATAATTCTAATTGATGTTTAAATATGTTAGTTAGCATCCATTTAAAGGTAAATATATAGTAAAATTGATTATAGAATTGAAGAAAAAAGAAGAACAATATTTTTGCCTATTATAGGTAAATTGATGTTTTATTGCATAAATGATCAAACCGTCGATTATGGTAAGTCGTATGTATATTATTATGCATGTTTAAACTTTTATTTGATCAATTTGAATTAAATATGAAACCTGCAACTTTTTGCCCCTTTTCATTTATTTGAATTTTTTTTGAATTCAAACTCCAATAATGTTATTTATTGATGTATATAAACCCTATTTGATAATATCTTTGTGTTTGTTGCCATTGGAATTTGAATTGTAAACTTTGGCTTTTGATCAATGTATCCCAAAATTATATTTATTTGGTCCCAAAGTGCTACACTCCAAGTGCTCGATGAAATGACTATTATAAATTTCCTTAAGAAATCATTTGTTACCAAATTTGTTAACGCGAGTGACTTCCTTTATCACCTGTGTAAATGTGTCTTCTTAAAATATTTTGAACTTGTATTTTAATTGACTTTTATTGCATTTTTCCTACATTATAATATTTGTTTGTTGAGGATAATGATCCTATATATGTTTACTTGCTAAAACAGCTCAATTGAGCTACATTTACAAAAACTAAACCATATTTATTTTCTTGTCTATTTGATATCTTATTTACTATCTTTAGCCCATTCTAATATTTATATGACAAATCTTTCTTACTGATGCAATAATGGATAAATATTATCAATATTGTGCATAATAAAATTTCAGTGATACCCTAACTAAGAAGGGTCATGGTCATGGCTCTAGAGTTTGATCCACCTTATACTATTTACATGTTATAAAGAAAATCATATGCGTTTCATAGCCCAATATTTGTTATATATACATGATTATTATTTCTCCCAGTGCCTATACATCTATATTTGATGTTCATAAGCTATTTCCCTTAATTTGGTTCTCTGATGTGCTATCCATAAGCTATTTATTAGTACTATCCATTTATAGCTTCCCACCTAGCTTAATGTGTGATAATATATATATTAATTTACTGAGTATGAAAATACTTAATCTTTTAGTGGATTTAACTTTCATGTCAAGAGTAAAGCTGGTCCAAGATTTTTTCATCAGTGAATATTGGACCAGCTATTTTGTTATAATGTAAATATTTGTACTTGTATATATTCCTTGTGTCTATTTTAGATACTCCATATATTTATAAATTATTGGAATGATTAAGTTTAGTATAATATGTAATGTTATTAGTTATTGATATGTAATATAAATGAGATGTGTTAAAATCAAATATGATCACATATAATGATAGATAAATTGATTAAATGGGTATAAATATATTATAGCAGGTGATATTTACAGGTTGTAGAATGGTTCTACAGGTGTCGGTAGCCTTAAACTGTTCCTACATCTTAAAATCGTCGTGTTCCAAAATTTGGACGTGACGGTTAAGTGTTTAAAATGATTAAATATAAAAATTTAAGAGTTTTTTTAAAAATTATTTTCATATAATAAATTTATTGAATAAATATAAAAAAAATAAAAATAGCACTATAAAAGTTAAATAAATAACATTGTTTTCAAAATCGGACCGATTAAAAAACCGAAGAAAATAGAGAGTCAGAGATTCAACCGTGAGTCAAACCTGTTAAACCGAAAAAAATCAATATACATATATATGTATATATAATTTGACATTTAGTATATATATGATGAAAATAAATACAATTTGATATTTATTATTTTTGATTAAAAAGTAAAAAAGTAAAAAAAAAAAGTAAAAAAAAATCTAACTGGCTCGAACTGAAAAAATCGACCTGATTTGACCAGTTCACTAATTTTTTAACCGATTTTTGAGAAACGATTTTTTGAAACTGATCGGACCGATCCTTAATTCGATTTTCAATTTTCCAATTCGACCGATGAGTCCAGTCTGGTTTTAACAACAATGATAAATAAGTAGGATAAAATAATATTTTTAATACATTATAATTATTTTTATTGTTATATTTTCTCATAACTCTTTTTTTTTTATTGAGTATTTGGATTGATAATATGAATTTTTATATTAGTATATAAAGATAAAAATATTTCTGAAAAAATCAATTTGAAAATCTATTATAATAATAATAATTATTATTTATATAAAATGTATAATAATTTTATATTTATATATTTTTATTAAAATAATATTAATATATTCTCAATTTTTATGAACCATAAAAATTTATTAAATTTTTTTTTTTTATAATAATACACACAAAATATGAGTTTCCTGCTAGTTTATTGTAATTTAGAGATGAAGGTTGATTTTTCTATTGACACTCTGTTTTAGTAATGAAACTTTGATAGGTTAATTGAATATCAATGGCAAATTCTAAATTACACTCTTGAAATGTACCCTAATGCAATGTTTGATCCTATCACTATTCATAACCTTTTAACATGTAAATGCATCTTTATGTTGTTCACCTAATGACCTTTATAAGTATAACTACGAAAAATAAATAAATAGTGAACTTGATTAAACAAAACCAATTCCACAAGGACCAATACACCTCCATGTTTTTTCACTTCTAATGATCTTTTTACCTTTTCAATCTTTAAATCATCATTTGTATTCAGGAACGAAATCAGTAAATTAATGTTGTGTGGATCGAAAATTAATTTTATTTAAAAAATTAAATTTAAATAGGTTAAATTAAATTTTTTTTTTTATAAACTAATGATATTTTTAATTAATTTTAAAAAAATTAAAAATTAATTTTATATAAAAAACTATACTTAAATGAATCAAATAAATTTTTTTTTATAAATTAATGAGAATTTTTTTTTGGTTAGGGTGACTCTAATCCATTTCAACCCTTTGAAAGCTCGTTATATTTTTGAGTTTTTCACAAAGATTGTTGGATTAATTGAAGAAAGTTGATTGGAAAATTTGGTTCTTTCAAAAGCCTTTAAAAACTCAGCACCTACCGGCACAAATCCACAGTTAAAGACTTGTGGGTCTTTTGGATTCAAGTAATTAGAGCTCTATAATCTCTGGTTTAAGAAACATGGTGACAATTAACTCCAGCAGAGCTCCTAGTGGTGCTGTTATCATGTTCTTCTGTTTGCTTGCTTTCTCAAGTAAGTTCTCTTTAAACCAAATTAGGTGTTAATTTCATTCACTGGTTACTGAATTTATTATTGAAGAATAATAATAGTAACAATTTTAGCTTGGTAACTCAACTTTAAATACTCAAAATATATATTTTTTATTTTATTTTGAATGCTCAATGATCCAAAAAGCATTTTGGGAATTCTGATTTTCACTCTTAAAATCATTCAAAGTGTGATACTTTTGTCATACAAATTAAAATTTAGTTATAATTTTAAAATTATTTCAATAATTTTAGTGATCACAAGTGAAATTAACCTATGAAATATATAAATTGATTTCACTTTCCCCATGTTTTTTCTGGACTAACCTGACAAAAATAATAACAGACGCAGAAACTTCAAGCAACATAGGCATAAACTATGGGCAAGTAGGGAGCAACTTACCATCTCCATACCAATCAATCCAAATTCTTAAATCCATAAACCCAAGCCATGTAAAGCTGTACAATGCAAACACAGAAATCTTGAAACTCTTAGCAGTTTCTGGGATTTATGTAACCATTATGGTCCCAAATCAAGAAATCATCAACATTGCTTAAGATCAGACCATAGCTGACCAATGGGTCGAAGAAAATGTCCTCCAATACTACCCAAATACTATGATTCGATTCATTTTGGTTGGAAATGAAGTTCTCAGCTCTATTTCAGTCCAAGATCAGAACTACCTTTGGCCAAATCTTGTTCCTGCAATGAGAAAAATCAAGAATTCTCTTAGAGCTCAAAATATTCAAAACATCAAAATTGGTACTCCATTTGCTATTGATATACTCCAAACTACATTGCCTCCATCGAATGCAACTTTTAGTTCAGTTGTTTCAAGAAAAGTAATGATGCCACTGTTGAAGTCCTTGAATGGTACTAAATCTTTTTTCTTTATTGTTCTTTATCCTTACTTTTCGCGGTCTGCTAATCCCATAAACACAACCCTCAATCATGCGTTATTGGAATCAAAATCAAGTGAACACTACACTGACCCAGGTACATTATTAATATACACTAGCCTGCTCGACGAAATGCTTGACTCTATTATTTTTGCCACGTCTAAACTAGGATACCCAGATATTAAACCATCAAAGATCAGAAACTGGGTGGCCTAATTCTGGTGATTTAGATTGTTGACGTATTTAATTTATTGGTACAAGTGTAATATTTGTTTCTGTGTTGTAATAGTTAGTTTGTACATAATGACAACATTGTAAATAGTTTGATATAACTAGTTAGTTTAGTCTTTTATTTCTTTTGTATATAAAGAAAGTGATGTAGACCCAATTCTATTTTAATAATACTCAGCAATATTTTTACCACATTTCTCTCTCTTCTCTCGATATTTCTGAGTTTCTTTGGTTATGGTTCATGAGGTCTGAGTTGATTTTCATAGTATCAGAGCTATTTTTTATGAAAAATATAAGAAATCGAGTGTTATTCAGTTTCTTTGTTATTTTTTCAAGAGTTTGTGTGAAGATTTGTACAGGAAGTTAGGGATTTGAGCTGCGATTGTTGCGATTTTGGAGGTTAGGATTTGAGATAATATGATCGTTACAGATATAGTTTTGGTTATTGTTGTTTGTTTCTGGCTAAGATCGATTGTTATTATTGTTTTGAAGAGGTAGAAATGGCTTTGTGTATCTGGATTTGAATATTTAAGGAATTAGATTAAGGATTTGATATTTGGATTTTAGAAATAGGAATTTTAGAGAATGGGCTTAGATTTAGGGAATTACGATTGGGAATTAGTTTTAGGATTTTGAATTTGGGAATTTTGAAATTAGGGATTCCAATTTGGGGATTTTGTAATTAGGGTTTCTAATTTAGGAATTTTTACAATCAGAGTTCTGAATTTGGGAATTTTTTGGCAATCAGGGTTCTGAATTTGGGAATTATCAAAATTAGGATTTCAGTTTTGGGGATTCTTGCAATACCCTAAGTAAAACCCTAACCCTAGTTGGAAACCTAAACCCTAGTGCCTTAAACCTAAGGGGAATTAGGGGTATTTGCATAAGTTGATTTCCTTATGTGTTTTATGAATTAATTCATGTGTTCAAGTGCCATTGATTTCCTTATATGTTATATGATTGACTTGATGAAATTATATGTGATTGATAAACATTGTGTTATATGATTTAAAGTGTGTGTTCCATGTGTAAA
>CANXYC012067378.1:0-27833 GCA_948193065.1 Aleurites moluccanus | reverse complement strand
AATTAAAATTGAAAAACTAACTGTGCTTTTTTTTTTTTAAATACTCTCATCTCTAAATATCGTCTTTATATATATATATATTTTTTTTTTTTTCCTTACTTTTTTTATTTCATTAAAATTAGAATATTAAAAAATATATATAAATAATTTTATGTATAATATTTATTTATACAATATTCATTTACTCAATCAATTCATATCTTATTATTATCAACAATATTCATTTAGTTTAATCAAGTTAGAAAAATTTTACTAGTTGAAATGTTAAATCACAATTAAAAATATAAATTTATTTTTAATATATTATTATATTTTATTTTTTTCTAACTTGTGATACATATTATAAGAATAATCAAATTAGTTAATTACATATAATTTTCTTATTATTGTTATTTTCAGTTTTAATATATATATATATATATATAATGAATAAAACTCATAACTTTTAGGTTTCAAAATTACTTTAACCTAGAAGATTTGAATAATTAATTTTGTTAAATCTATGTTTAAATATATTTATATTTTAAAATATTGTCCACTAAAATTTTATATTTAATATGTTGTTTTTCTTTTTAATTTGCAAATCCTTTATTTAAAGAAAAATTATTGACATTGTGGGTCGGATTGTAATATATCCGAAAATTCTTATTTAAAATAGATCCAAATCTAAATTAAAGGTTCAAATCTAATCATTTGGATTGAAACCGACTTAGATCTAACATAAAAGAAATGTTTAACCTAATAAGATCCAACCTAAATTTAACTCGGCCATAAGATGAATAAGTCTATTTCAAATTATTAAATTTTAATTGTTATTAAATTAATAATCTAAAAGTCAAATATCTATCTTATAGTGTAGAAAATTAGGAATTCAAAATATGATAATAATGTTCCTTATAAAAAAAAAACTTCAAATATAAAAAAAAATTTATTGAATTTTCGTTAGACTCATCAAAATTGTTGAGATATAAAAATTTTATATTAATAGATTATAAAAATAAATATAAAAATTATAAATAAATAAAGAATCATATTGATTTGATTGAAATTTTTATAATTTAGATGATCCAACAAAAAATATTATAAAATAATATACTTTCTAAATTATTTTTCATTATCAAATAAAGATAATAAATTTTTTAAAAAATATATATGATTGAATGCTAAATCAACCAGTTGAATTTATTGAATTGGTTTAAAATAAATAAATAAAAATTAGTCATTACGCTGATTTAATTTTTGATCTAATTAAAGGGGATTTGAATTTATTTAAAATATGTATGAAATGTCATTTTAAAATTTAAAAACGTAAAATATTTTTTGAATATTTAGCTGATTAATTTAAAATATTATTTTAAAATTTAAAAATATAAAAAATTTAAATTAAATATGATAATTTTTTTTAAAACTTTATTTTCAAAATAAATTTTATACCCAAATAACCCGATGTAAACAAATATAGACATAGACAGCAATTGAAATTAAGCTTATATTAGTCATAAAAGTCAGTCAGATTCTTATTGATTGTTTTGTTTTTATTACTACTTTCCTGTATTTCACACATGCAGTCTACGGTCAAAGATTTCGGGCACTTTTAAAAAGCTTTGATAATTTAATTTGTTGGAAAATTAGAGTTATAAATAATTTTACATGATTTAATTTTTTAATAAATTTATTTATAATTACTTAAAATGAATAGTTTATTAAATTATAATTTTTAAATAAATAAAATTATAAATTATTTTTCACATTACTCTGATAATTCAATTGTATCTTTAAACTCAATTATTGAAATTATATTTTAAAATCTCGTGCTAATGGTTTATTTAGAGGAGATACCCTTTTGGTTTCCTATTCTCACTCAATGTAGAATATATATAATTTTATTCAATAAAAAGACTCTTATTATTCCATTTTAGTATAGATTTAGAATTTGCGGTGTATGTTATGCTTTATTAGGGCATTGATATCCATTTCCTCATAAAAAAAATCCCACTATCTTTCGGCCCAAACCAACGTGGAAAACACTGTCTTCTGTGATGATTATCAATATCTACTTGTATATGAATATATGCTACTCATCCCACCTATTGCTCCTACATAACTAGTGCTTCCGTGGATATCCAAAGTGAATTACATACCATACCCAACCAATGCCCAAAAAATAAAGAAAAAGAGAGAGAGGTTTGTGATCACTCAAAGGTTGGGTGTTACCTAATTAATGAAGTTGTGAAACCATGTCTGCCTTGAGGGTATTAAAATCTATGGATTTCACCAAAATTTATGAATTTAAAAATTAGAGAATGTGATAAATCTAGTCTAGTGTATTATTTTATCAATCTTTTTAAAATTATAATTTTAATCTAATTAAATATATATTGAGCCCATTTTATATCTCATCGACTAGTACTATAAGAAAAACAGCTAATTAGCGACTAAAATTAGCAACGAAATAATTTTTGCTACTAATTAATATTTTGCGAGAGATAATAACAGATATAAAAATAATAAAAATTATAATTATTGTGAAGAAATATCGATGGAGCTATGATAGATCAATAATAAATAAATATGACATTAAAATTGAACAAAAATTCTTGACACCGATTTTAGCGTTAAATTATCTTCAAATTATCAATGAAATAGTGACAAACTTTTTTCATCTTTATTTTATCAATAATTTAATTTATGGCAAGATAAAATATATTTCGTGAAATAGTCTCAGATTTTATGGAAATAACGATGGAAAAATTTATCACTATTATTAGGGCATAAAAACATTGGCACTTTTTTTTTTCACTATTTCCTCTATTCTCTTTCTTTCTTTTTCTCTTCTTCTTCTTTCTTTCTGAATTTTTTATCATTATTGTCATTCGTTTACATCTGTCGTCGATCTCCAGGTTCTTCACCATTAGTTTTGTTTTGAGGTTCTCTTCTTTTTCTTTTTCTTTTTCTTTTTCCTTTTAATTATTATTTTTTTTTTTTTTTTTTTTTGTTATTATAATGCGTTTTTTATAGTGTAAATTAGCTCCTTTTAGAGTTAGATCTATTTTTAAAATTAAATTTAAAAATATAAATTATTTAAATAAAATAATTTAATTTAAATAAGAAATAATAATTTACATCTAAAAAAGATGTTGTTTATTAAATAAATAAAAATGAATAATAAAGTACTGTGATCCAAGTATTTAGAATTAAATATTTTATTTTATTTTAATATAAAACTAATTAATAATTTTTTTTAAATGTACAATTATATAAATAAGCAATTTTGAAATATTTGTTCAATGTTGAAATCTCTCATCTATATAAAATGATGAAATTAGCAAAAACTCATGTCCTAAATAGAAATTTAAAGCCCTCAAAAATATGTAAATTCATTCATGGTCTTTGAATTATTGACTGATGTAAATTATGTTACTTCATCTCAAATTTGTTTTATTTAATATCATCAAACTTTTATTAATGGTCACATTAAAATACTTTAAGCTAACTTCCGTCAAAATCTCTTACGGTAAGCTTACGCGACAAACTAACTTAACATTTTCAAATGAATTTATGCCACATCAACTCATTCTCAACTGCCTCAACTGCCTCTTTCTCTCTCTACGCATGAGCCATTCTCTTTCCCTCTTTACTTTATTTGTTGCTCTCACCTACTTAATTGAAGAGGAAGTGAAAGGATAGAAGAAGAGAGAGACTGAGAAAGAAATTGTTTAGAGACAATCAAGGGGGAGGGAGAGAAGAAAAGATCAAATACCCTAAGAGAGCAATAGGATACTAGTAAGAAAAATTCCTTAGAAATAAGAAAGGAGATCATAAGGTTTTCAGAGGGATTGAGTGGAGAAAAGGTGCAGAGATTGACAAAGCGAAATAGTTGTATTCAATAGATTCATATCCCAATCTGCTAAAAAAAATACTTACATTTATTCAAAAAGTTAAGAAAGGCTGAAAACTTTGAATGATAAGTTAAATGTCAAGCCACCTTCAAAGAACTAATGATATTTTTAAGCTCGGAGCAAGTTTTAAGCAAACCCCTGCTAGGAGAAGAAGTCCTTATTTACTTGTCTGCCTTGGGTCAAGCTATTAGCTCAGTTCTAATCAAAGAAGAAGGATCTATTCAGAAGCATGTATATTACTTTATTAGAGTCCTTCAAGAAGCAAATCTAAATTACTAGCCCCTTAAAAAGATTGCTTATGTTTTATTCTTCTCTACCAAAAAAAATATAAAAGTATACATGCAGTTGCATGAAGTTGTGGTGACAGACTAACCATTAAGTAAGGTCCTTCATAAGCCAGAAACTTCAGGGAGGACATTGTTGTGATCTGGCGATCTCAGTTAGTATGGGCTACAATACAAGCCTAGGTCAGCTATCAAAGTGCAAGCTATAACATAATTTATTTATGAATGTTCATTCACTATTGAGCACGAGTCACACAAAAAAAGTTCCAAGAATGAAAACATGTTAGTCCTTGAATCCCCATCACCTAATGTTAACTTATCTTGGCAATTGTTTATAGATGGAGCTAGTAGTAGCAAAGGGAGTGTAGCATGAATATTGTTAAAAGGAAGAGATGGGTTATTTCTTGAATAAACATTGAGATTTTAGTTCACAACCACTAATAATATAGTATACATGAAAATATGATCCAAGGGTTGCACTTAGCAGATTGCCTCAGACTGGCAAGTTTGAGAGTACACAGTGATTGCAGCTGATCATAAGCCAAATAAAGGGAGAATATAAGGCTAAAGAGGCAAGCATGTCCAGAAACTTAGAAAAAACCATAATTTTCCTTCAAAGAATGAAAGAACAAGGCGTTGATGTGCACATATTTAAAATATCAAGAGAGGAAAATAGTTGAGTAGATAAACTCAATAGGTTGGCAGCCACTCATCCAGCCGAGTTACCTAAGAATATCTTTGTTGGATCTTCAAGACACTCTTACATACAATATGGGATGGAAGTGATGGAGGTTGACAAAGAGTCATGTTGGATAGATCCTCTTAGAGCTTATTTAAAGAAAGGAGAATTACCTTCAAATCCTAAAGAGGTGAAGAAGGTCAAGCATTGAAGTGCTAACTTCTCCTTACATGATGCAAGTCTCTATAAACGAGCTTACCCATTGTCTTCATTAAAGTATCTAAGGCTTAGCAAAGCAAAATATGTCATTAAGGAGATATATGAGGGGTCATACGACATACATATTGCAAGAAAGGTACTAGCAACCAAAGCAATCAGAAAAGGGGTATTACTAGCCACAAATGAAAGAAGATGCCACAATGATGGTTCAAAAATGGCAAGCACATCCCAACTACAAATAAGTCTCTATAACCAATCCTTGGCCTTTTACAAAGTGAGGAATTGATATTGTATGGCCTTTCCCAATGGCATCATGGTAAAGAAAGTTCATCCTCATTGTAGTGGAATATTTCACCAAATAGGCAAAAGTTGAGCCACTAGCAACTATCGCAACTAAAAAAGTGATAGGTTTTTTGTGAAAAAATATTATTTGCAGGTTTGGCATCCCAAGTTAGCTTATTAGCAATAATGGTAGATTATTTGGTAATGACAAATTCATGGCTTTTTCTTATGATTAAATATAAAGCAATAGTTCTCTTTCGTAGCCCACCATCAATCAAATGGACAAGTCGAGGTGAACAGCTGAACAATCTTACAAGGACTAAAATGAAGGCTAGATGGATATGGAAAAAGTTAGGTTGATGAGTTAAACCACATTTTTATACCTATAGGACAACACTAAGGGAGCCGATTAGAGAGACTCCCTTCAGCCTAACCTATAGAATGTATTCCAGTGGTAGGGTTATCTTCTATAGGGATGAGAAAAATGACAAAGCAAAAAAGATTAGACCTCGAACTCTTTGAAGAAATGAGAGAAAAGGCAAGCATATGAGTTGTTATTTATAAGCATAAAACGGAAAGCCACTTCAACAAAAAGGTGAAGAACAAAGTATTTTCTGAAGGAGACTTGATCATGAGGTACCTTGAAGCAACAGGAAAGTGAGAAAGAGTGGGAAAGCTTGCCCCAATATGGGAAGATCCATTCAGTGTTGAAAAGTCATTGGT
This sequence comes from Aleurites moluccanus, assembly GCA_948193065.1. Classification (NCBI taxonomy): domain Eukaryota; kingdom Viridiplantae; phylum Streptophyta; class Magnoliopsida; order Malpighiales; family Euphorbiaceae; genus Aleurites; species Aleurites moluccanus. The sequence continues at coordinate 21,747 of CANXYC012067378.1, read as the reverse complement.
ACTACTACCTACAAGCTTGTAACTATGAATGGTATTGAAATTTCTCATACTTAGAATGTCCAACACCTCAAAATATACTATTAATGAAATCATCAATGAAAATCAAATGAAAAAATCCTTTTTGCTCCACTAAAAAATTGTGTAATTGACAAAATTGTTGAAATACTAAAAGACCTAATAGAAAACTAGGCAAAAGTCCGGAAGACAACTATTTGCACAAGAGAGAAAAGATATAGACAAGTCTAGGAAAAAGTCTACGAGGGAACTCTCTGCATGATGGAGCAAAGACATAGAAAATTCTAGGAGAAAATTTATAAGGCAACTCCCAATATAAAGGAGAAAGACCTAAACAAATCTATGTAAAAGTCTACGAGGCAAATGTCTACATAAGGAAGAAAAGACCTAGATAAGTCTAGGAGAAATTTCTCGAGGCAACTCCTACACTTGGGATAAAAGACCTAGATAAGTCTAGGCAAAAGTCTGTGTGGCAACTCCTGCATGACAGAGAAAAGACCCAGACAAGTCTTGGAAAAAGCCCATGAGATAACTCCCTACATGAGGGAAAAAGACCTGGAAATGTCTAGGCAAAAGACAGCAAGGCAACTCTTTGCATGAGGTAACTCCTATGTGAGGCAACCCCTAGATAGATTTATTTAAGGAGAAAAAAAACCTAGATAAATCTAGAAGAAAGACCAAGAGGCAACCCCTATATGAGGGATAAAATATTTATGAAAAATAAGCAAAGAATTACGAAGCATTTCCTCGTAAAAAAAAAGGAAGACAATAAAGTCATAAGCAATCTAGTCAAACTAGGCAACTCTAGTAGCTCAAAGCAAAAATATAAAGTATAACAAAATATTTCTAAAGAGAAAATTTTCCTCTCGAGAGGGAAAGGGAAGTACGGTACTTGGAAAATATTTTAAATATTTCATTTAGGAAATTTTTAATACTTTCAAGTCTAATGATGAAAATGCATAGAGGTCACGAACATCCAAATGAGAAAGCAAACAACGCTCGAATAAGATTTTATTATGGACAAAAAGTTTAAGTACAACACAATTTGCAAGAAGAAAAAGAAATGCAAAGAAAATGAAGGGTGAGTTTCCTAACGTTAAGCAGCAGAGGTTGAAGTAAAGTTAGAAGTTAGAGCTAAAGGAGTTGAATCTGGGACCAGTAAAAGGGAGGAGGAAGACTCAATTTAAAGCCCAACAATAAGAGAAAGCTCAACAAGCTTGGCACTAATAAGATCAATGGGTTGCACCTCAGAAGGTTCAACATATGCAAGCTTAGAAGTGGGTGGGTTAATATCAACTTGAAGCCCCATATGTCCCCTTCTCACCTAGAGGAATGGATTCAACCTCACGAGTAGGGACCTCACTGTGGCAAATTCATACTTGTCAAGTGAAGGAGGCATGGGACATAGTCTCCTCTTAGGTATGTAGGCTAATACACTAAGGAACTTCACCGCTATATCATCAAGGGCTCTATTGTAATAATCAAGATTAGTCTTTATACTCTACACAGCCACCCTCCTTCAAAAGCTTGTTGACTTAAGGAAGTTGGAAATAGTCATCTTGCAATTTGCTTCAACTTGATACGACGAAGCTAAACACTTTTATCTTTATTAAGTCAGCAGTTAATTCCTCTTCCTTTCTTCGAATGTCATTTTCTACCTACTTGAGGTCAGCGAGAAGGTCAGAGATTCTTTTAACATCTTCCTCGAGGCAAGCCACTCTCACCTCCAATCTCTCCTCATCTGAATCATAAAGATTTAATATTGATTGATCTCCTTAGTTTTTTCATTTAAGGATTGCTGGAGGAATGTTCTGGTGGCCTCGACTTTTCTAGTCAACTTTTCAAGAACCTCCTCATTGCCTTTGAATCTTCCTTCTAACTCCAAGCTGCTAGCATCCAACCAAGCATTTTCTACTTACAATCTCTCCAATTCCTGCAAAAGAGTTTATTTTGTCTTTGCTTTTCCAACTGTTACTTTAGATGCTCTAACAAGGCATTTTGCCTCTTGATTATGCATGACACTCCAAAGCCGCATCACACGCCTTAACATAGTACTCATCATAAGCTTCAAGCCTAATAAGCATAACAATATTGGACCTCATGGATTACAAAAGAGGAGAACAAAATCACAAAGTTAAAAGGATATATCAAGCTTGAAAGAAAAGGAAAATCACTCAAAAAGGCTTACCTTATAATTCTTCAATATGCCATTTTCTGAACATCTCATTAACAGAAGTACCTCAGCAGGTTAGAAGGCTCAAGAAGAGGATAGAGAGCAATAAGGTCATTAGTTAGAAGGCTTTATCCTTCACCCTTGGGGAAGCTCACTCTTGGCCTTTTCCTCAGCAATCTCAGTCCTTGGCTCTTGAGAGGGTTCACTCATAACCTTAACCAGTGGACCATTAGGTTGGTCTCCTGCAATATTGGCATTCGTTTCACGAGCCTGATCCTCAACTTAGACCTCAGACTAGTTCTCAATCCTTATCTTTTAGCTAGAGGTGCTAGAAACTTCAGCTTTTGCCTCAATCTCAGAGTAAGACCTTGATGGAATAGGGGCAAAGGGAGCTTCCTCTATTGGGATTATTATGGAAGGAGTATGTGATGGCCTAGCTTCAACGAAGGTTAAATACTCCTCGAACTTGTCTCCACTAAAGGGATCATAGAGGGATGACCTCCCTCCACAAATGGATCACACAAGGAAGCCCCTGCATGAGGTAAGAATAGAGTAGAAGTGTTATAAGAGCCAAACACCATCACAAGCATTATGACCAAAAGAGATGAACCTATTATAAGTGTTTGATCCTCGACAAGATCCTGGCCTCAAACCCCTTCGATCACTTCCATGGGTACCTCTAACTAATAATTTAAGAATGAAGCCTTTGGATTGACTTCAGTTGGAGGCACTATTAGATCAGCAATAGAGGCCCTAAGGGAAGTTGCATCAGGACCTTGGGCATAAGAAGAGACCTCGAGTGATAAGTGAGCAGCTCTTTGGGAAACTCATCCTTCTCCTCAATAATAGGCAATATGAAGGCATTTTTCCCCTTCCTTTGGATTGGTAGTGTCACTTTAGTCTTTGTGGCAAAACCCTTGTCCCTTCCAATGAAAACACCCTTACTAGGAGCCCTATTTAACTTGCTGGTGGTCTTCCCTTTAGCCCTAGTCTTTTTGCCCTTTCCTTGGGCTACTTCAAGAGGTTGTTCCCCTTTGTATGAGGCATCCAATCTTCCTTGTGATGCTTCCTCACCTCACCAATCACCTCATTAATGACAGGAAACGATGCATCAAGATCAAAAGGTTTGGCCTACACATGTTTGGTGTTCTCCTCGACATTCTTATAGTCATCGTTATTCACTTTTTTCTATATAAGAATAACTAGGATTACTTAAAACATACTTCAAGGATTAAAATCAAGCATGAAGCACAAGTAAAAAAAAAAAAAACACTAACCTAAGATGTCTTTTATACGAATGTAAGGGATAGACTTACCCACAACATCCTACAACTAGAAGGAAACACTAAGTGCTTTCACATCATAGAGTGAGGGTCTTGATGGCTACAAGCTCATTGCGGCTAAAGTGTTTCAGGAAATCTAGAAGGCTAATAGTTGGGTTCATTAATTTCCAAGGAAATTCAAATCCTGTCTCCTTTTGTCCCAAGTCATCAATTCACACAATCATTGTGAGCCAATTATTCCATTTTGAGACTTTGTTGTCTTTGACTTTATAGATATGGTAATGTCCTTCCAACAATATGATCCAGACATTTTTCTCAGAAGACTTGGAGATCTTGAAGAAGAATTGAAATATCTTTAGTATGGGGACTAAGTTCAGAGCCTTGCTTAGCACCTTAAAATGATGGAACTCCTTAATCAAGTTGGGACGGAGCATTATGGAATTCACTCGGAAGTGATTAAAGTAGTCACAAAGAACTTAATGAGAGGAAATTTCAACCCACCCTCTAACTAGTGATAGAAAAAAGATCTCAGGAATCTCCATTATTCTCTCAGTGCCTGAAGGCATTAAGATTCTTTTATTAGGCTTTGGAATGCATAAAGCAAAGTCTAGTTTGTCTTCCAGATTCGCCATGAAGGCAAAAAAAAAACTCATTTTCTTTGGCAATGGTGGAAACAGTAGTATAGGTGCTAATCAGCACAACCTCATCTACTTCAATGTGTCAGGTAGCCATTGCAGTGATCAGAGATAAGTAATCAACGAAATGAAAATAGGAAGAAGTGGAAAAATCATAGAGGGATTTGAGGATGGCAGAGAGAACAAGAAAGTAAAGAAAAGTAAAGAAAGAATGAGACTGAAGATGAAAAGTCCTAAAATTACCAAAAGGGTGGGATTTAAATTTCAAAATTATCGATAACTACTCCTTAATAATTGTTGCAAAAATAAAAATGACGGAAGTTACGAAGCCCTCAAATGGCTAGGACTAATTTGTCTCTCCAAATTCATGGCTACCATCATACCACGTGTCTCATAGACATCTCGGGAATGGATCCTTCATTTAATATGGTATCTTCATTGTTAGAAACAAATAGATTTGTTTAAAGGAAGAGTCTTCCTTAAGAAGACGTTAGAGGAAAAGTGAGAATATCACAAAATCAACCTTGTTCCCGTCCTCAGAGGTTTCCCTCATATGATTCAAACACCAATCAGTTTGTCTACTCTCTTGTTAGGCTAAGGTACTATTTTCTATATTAACTCATTGAATCGACTTATCTAAAGGTCATTGAGTGGATAACTATAGCAATCGTCGCTTATTGATATATAAGACGAGGCACGTCTAGGATAAGCACACCCAGGATTGGTGCCTTCTGTAACAATTACCAAATACAAGTATGGTATCAAGTAGGCCAATATTGGAGAAGTTGTTTGTCCTATCAAGTCAGGCTGATGTTGCCACATGTGCTTCTACTTTAATCCAATGGTGAAAATCAAGTGAGTAAAAAAAAGAGATTGATTACCATTTGAATATAACTTACTCTACCACTGCTCGTCCCTTTTCTCTCACTAAAATCTCTCTTAAGAACCAAGAAGAAGCTTATTTTTCTTACTCAAGGTTTTTAATCTCCATAGCTTCTAACTTAAGTATCAGAGGATCTTGACTTAGCTCTCTAATATTATTATTCATCTTATAGACGTAGATCCATTTCAAGAAGAGTTCAGTCTAATATTTTGATCAAATTCCAATCACATTTCAAGAAGAGTCCAGTCTAATATTTTGATCAAACTCCAATCACATATATAAACATGAAAGAAAAATATTTCTTATAAAAGGTGGAAAGTTTTAAATAAAAGACTGCATATACAGAAGAAATCATAAATCTATTTGTAGAGTGTCAGACCACTTGGATGCAAATTTTATCGAAGATGATTGAAAAAGTCAAGCTATGGCTTACGCTTTTTCTAAATGAAAATGATTGTGGAACTATAGTTAACAGAAAGGGACCCTTCAACTTATGAAAGGGCAATTACATATATATATATATATGTGAGAGAGAGGAAATATATGAATAGAAAAAAAAATAATGATTATTTTTATTATTTATAAAAAGAGATTAATTTATTAATAATTTTTTTAAAATTTAAATGAATAACTAATATAATCATAAAGGATTTTATATATGATTATTTACAAAACAATTCCTTCATGAACTTTTAATTTTAATAAATCAAATAGAAATTTTTTTTTTTGGTAAATTTTACATTAATCATATTTCAAGGTAAATTTTCAACGGTTGAATCTGATATGATAATTTTATTAGGAAAAAAGTGTAAATATGTCATTGGATTATAACAAAAATATCATATTGATATATTTTTTTTTAAAAGCGCAAATATGACTTTGAAATTATAAAAATGGGACAGACCATCTCTGCTCCGCTTATCTTCTTAATTACTTTTTTATCTATTTTTTATTTTTATAAATATATTTAAATATTTAAAATTCATAACATATTCATTTGAGGTTCAAAAATTATAAATAAATAGTTAATAGAATTTTTATAAAATGTACTTCATTTTGACATGTTAAAATTTAAAAAATAATTACTTTTTTAATTTATCATAAGCTATTTAGATATAAATTTAATTTTCAAAAATTCTTATGAATTATGATTTAGTTACTAAATTATAAAAATTATTATTCCCATGTATAATTTCATCAAATATAAATTTAATTAATTATATATATACACCTTAGTCCAAATTCATTATTAACTTAAATAATTTTATTTTTTTACTCACTTATTAATAATTTAATCATCTTTAAAATATTTATAATATATTTTCTTCAAATAATTTTATTAAATAAAATTTCAATTTGAAATAATTAAATTTAAAAAATTTCAATATTTATGAAGTTAAAATAATAAATAATTAAAAGCATATTAAATTAAGGTCTTAATTATTTATTCTTATGAATTTTTTTTTTTAAATATGACATAAAAGCTTTGATGGGTTGAATATTCATAAATATATAAATAAAAAGATTTTGATGGCTTTGACATTTCAATTCATAAGATTTATAGTTTTATTATTATTATTATTGAATAATACCGATCCCCATTGAAGAACTTGTGCACCAATTGCAATATATTACTGATAAATTTTTTGTTTAGAATTTACATTTGAAGTTACATATAGTTGAAAGTATTGGAGATTATTTTGATATGTAATATTTTATAACTATGAAATAAAAATAATTCATAGTTTTATCTTTTTCTTTTAAATTTGTAATTTTAACTTTTGTTTTTATGATATTTAATTTAAAATTCAGTCACTGTTATGATATTAAATATTGTTGGTTTTTGAATTCCTAAAATCTTGAATAAGTGAAAAATTAAGATGTTATGACCAATTAGTGTTAATTAGTAATGAGAATAAGAAATTAATAAGTCAGGAATAAGTTGTTAGATTGTTGAGATTCTGTTAGTGCTGAGCTATCAAAAGCTAAACAGCTATATAACTAAGTGGAACTGAATGTAAGGGGTGTGATTGAGCATTTTACAAAATACCAGAATTTGTCACTATCTCTTTGTCTATCTTACCCCTCTAATTCTTTTCTCTGTCTCTCGATTCTCTCTTTTCTTTTTCTTCTTTGCAGCTGTTGCTCATATTCTTCTTCACTTGATTGTTCTGTTTCGTCATTCATTGCTTCCATTACTGTGGTTCATTGGCAAGTTATGGAGTAAGTCTTTTACAAGGAGAGCCCATCCCAATTGACAATCGACATCCCTGCTTGATTTCATTTCTTGTTTATAAAAATACTAAAATGTATCTGAATTATACCAGTGTTAAGCCTTTCTTGAGTAGGGGGATTTCGTGTGCGAGTCCCTCACCCAGCATTCAAGGAATTTTTCATCCTTGAATGCTGGAAGCTTGACATATCTCAGGCTTTACACTGCTCGACATTGTCTATTTTTTCCTTCCCTCTGACTATTAACAACTTAACAGTTCCTCTAACTACTAACGACTAACTCTCTAATAGAAAAATATTTTCATCACATACTTTGACAAAAGCAAAGCAGTCATATAGAGTTTAAACGAGCCCAAAAAATAAAGGCTGCTATTTCCAAGCTATAACCATTACCAGCATTTTAAATGAAAAAGGAAAAAAAATATTAGTAAAATAGAATATGAAAGAATAAGAATTTCTTCTACCCATCAAGAATAAATGAGGGGAAATAATCTAAAATATAATTAAATTTCTGAAAATAAGAAGGATCTAGCATTCACAACCAAATGTGCACAGAGTCTTAAAAAAATAATGATAAGGAGAACAACAAGCACCAATCACGTAGTTGTAACAAAATTAGTTTCCACCACCATGCCTCAGAATGGAGCCATGCCGATCCCAGTCTTCAAGATGACCTTTTTCTTTTTAATTTTCTTTTTTTTTTTTTCCTCTTAAGAACCGCAGCAAGCTGATTTTTGGGCTGCTTGACTGGCCCCTCCTGCCTGGTCTGGTTGGTTAATTTTGATTGTCTGTGGCTGCAAATACAATGTGTGAATGCTCCATATATTTATAAATAAATATATATATATATATATATATATATATATATATATATATATATAAGAAAATACTTGGAGACAAACTTAAATCTAGCAGTTGGGCTAAAATTAATAGCATGAAATTCAATAGAACGAATCAATACTTCATACTTGACTATAGTGATATACAGAAAAATTAAATTCAAGAATTCAATAATACTCTCCAAAGAAAAATAACTATGACATTTTTCTCGTCTTTTCCTTGATATAAAAATTTAAATTCACATGTTTTGCTTACTGTCCATGTTATGGAAATTGAGATTTGATGGATGAATACCAACTAGAATAAGACATTAATAGAAGAAAACAATTATCAAGAGTACCAACTAGATTTATAAAATGAATTGCAGTTCTGCATGTCATGGAAAAAGTGACTTGTACCTCAGACTTCGAGTCAGTATCTGCAAGCCTTTGCTTAATATCCCTAGCTATTGAAAAGAAAACCTCCTCCACATTTAAATTTGTCTTTGCACTCTGTAAGACAGTTTCTTTATTATATACAAAAGAAACAACTATATATCTAGTTAATATCAACATTTAAATAAAAACAATTCCACTTACAGTCTCAAAAAACTTGATGCCATATTCATCTGCGAGAGCCTGACCCTTTGAGGTAGGAACAGCCTAAAAACAAAGTTCCTCATCAATTTTACAAAGTAATGCCACGCACAGACACACTAGCGCACACACACAAAACCACAGAGAGATGGAGAGAGAGAACAGACCCTTTTGCTTTCATCCATGTCTGCTTTGTTACCCACCAGTATCTTGTTCACATTGTCAGAAGCATGTTGTTCAATATTGCGGATCCAATTCCTGATGTCTAGATATGAACAAAAAACAGCATGTTTGAAAAGAATAGAAAGAGAATGAATAACAATAAAAGATCCTTGACATTCCAAAATTAATAATGACAATGTCATCAATAGTAAGTTCCACAATTATATACTTTGATAGAAGATAATACAAATAATTTCAGATATTCAATCAATAAGAGTGACAGACAGAAGAAGGAAGTAATTACTGTTAAAAGAAGACTCATCAGTGACATCGTATACAAGCAAAATACCCATAGCTCCACGGTAATAAGCTGCAAAAAAAAAATTGTCCTCAGCAAACTCCAAAAACAATAAAAATAAGGAGAGAAATTCTGGACTGTAAAAAAGAGAATACAAGAAATTCCTCAAAAGGCCACCAAAATGAATGAGAAAATCTTAGGGACAATCTAGAAGCTAGCCACCAAAATGAATGAGAACATCTTAGGGACAATCTAGAAGCTAGACTCCCAAGCCCCGGCATTCAGTCCAATGTCACCATAAGAGCAGACACAGATTCCAAGGCAAAGCAATTGATAAAAATATTCCATTGGGAGAGGCTGACAAATATTTCTGTTTACATAAATGTAAAATATGGTATGTCCATGGTTTTGTGCAAGTCAAAAGTCCAAACAAGTAAGTTTGTCAAAGAGCCAACATCCCACTGCCACATGAAGAAAGGCAGTATCGCGCCACCGTCTTAACAGGACATAATATTTAGTTCACTTAATCAGCTAGATCCAGAATAGTTATAAAAAGTTTATTAAAACAACAAAAAAAGATGGGAAGATATATTTTGGAAAGGTTACCAATCATACGAAGGCAGCTCCATCAACAGCTCAACAATTTCTTTTTAAACTTATCCCTTAATTGTATTTCCAAGTTAAAACAGGCCAATCCTGGGGGGCATTGCATGCATTCATGTTTCGTTTATTTAAGAAGACTCCAGCCAAAGTTAGTCTAAGCCTGAGAAGCTAGGAAACTTGCAGGTTTCCTTTAATCAAAAACATTATTGCATATGAAACCGTGATCCATACAGCTGCATACATATCCAGGGGAAATAAAAAAGAAAGAATATAATCTAGATATTGAGTGCCATATGGATATGGTTGGACAATATGCGACCATCCCTCATGTGTATACCCCTGCTGCAAAATTTTGTTTCCACATGAGGAAATCAGTAGATAAAATTACTGATAAAAATATCAACATTGATCTAACACAGGAGGCTGCAAATGAGCTGAGCTGAGCTCTGGCAAGCTCAAGCTGGCTCATTTAGTAAACAAGCTAAGCAAAGCCAAATAGTACAATGTCCAAATTTGACTCACGAGCCTAAATGAGCTAAAATTGAGCCAGTAACATTTTGAAATCTAAGTTGTAAATAAACTATTTACAACTATTCAGCATTTTATGTAATAAAATGGCCTAATGACCAAACTAAATTTTTCGAAAGATTATAAATTTGTGGCCCAAACCTCTCAGTTGACTATTTTACCTGATTTAGAAAATTAGTTGCAATTGTATCCATTTAATCAAAATTGAAATGAAAAATAACCCATTATACATATCAGTTTTTCCTATCACTTGTCACCAAATGCAACTCTAACATAACTAACTCCCCACCAATCTCTTTTCAATAGCAAAAAATGATGACCGTAATTTTGATCAAATGGTTATAATTACAAACGATTTCAAAATTGCAAAAGATTGAGGGAGAGAGACTGCCATCTTATGGTCTCTATTTTACTTTTACTTTTCGTCTCCTTCTATAGTCATATTCATCAGTGACAAAAAAATTCTCTGGGATACGTCCTAGATTGTACAAGGTCGACAATACAATTTTAGATAGCCTATGACAATACAATTTTAGATAGCCTATGTGAATCTAACATTTGCGATCAACAACATATTAGTTTCCTATATTTTTTTGACTAATTTATAGTGAAACGGAGAATTTGCATCCAATTTGATAAAAGTATACTACAACCATTCGATGTACTTTTTTAGATGGTTGGCATTTATGTTAGTGGCAAAACATGAGCATAACACCTTTACATATATTTTGAATTGATATCCCTGCCATCTAGCATCCAATATTTGTATCTATACTTGCCCAGATGTTTGCCTTGTATTCCTAGAGCTTGAGTGTGAAGCATGAATTTTAGGCAAAAGAAGGGGGCGGGGCGGGGCGGGGCAGGGCGACTGCTTTAGAAGGGAGTTTCATTTACTTGATATCAAATCAAGTAAAATTTTGCACTTATCAATCATATAGGCTTACCTCAGGAAACGAGCTCACATTTTTCCAAATAAAGACAATGAAAAGAAGATACTACTCTAGTATTGTCTAAAATGTTAAGGTACCAACAAACCAAGCACCAAAAAACATCACTACTTTTTTTAAAAAAATATCAAAAGGAATAATAAAGAAGAAGCAAATTCCACATTTTTATTTAAATAGCAGCACAAGTTACATTTAAATTCCATCCAAAAACAAAATTAAACCCTGAAACTAACCAGTTGTAATTGTTCGAAAGCGCTCTTGACCAGCAGTATCCCAAATTTGCAATTTGATTCGCTTTCCATCATGCTCAATAGTTCTTATCTTAAAATCAATTCTGCAAAAGAAAAATTCAACCCTTAAAGATAAGAAGCAATTCCAAGAAACAAAAGAAGCCTCATTCAAAGACACCTACCCAATGGTTGTAATGAAACTAGTTGTAAAGGAACCATCTGAAAAACGTAAAAGAAGGCAACTCTTACCCACACCTGCAAAGACACATATCAATAGGAGGAAATGAAACATTTATTTATCCTGAGTCAATCATACAACTCGAGCAACACAATAGTTTAAAGCAAACATTCATATTAAACAAAAAAAGGGAGTACTTGCTAAGTCATGTAAAATAAGTAACTCGAAGAACAGGGAAAGCTCATGTAGTGCCATAAAAATCTTCATGGCATTGGAAACCTGACATGGTTTACTTCCATTTCAGCCAATTTGATAAAAACATTCATATTCTAGGAAATCAATAATAATAATAACAAGAAGAAGAAGAAGAATAAAAAGCAATTCTCATCGAACTCTATCATTTTCTACATCTATATGTTTAAAAATACATCCTCCAAAATACATAGCCCTCTATCAAAAATAACACCTTAACCCATAACATATTGAATCTTTGAGATAAATTTTCAGATTCAATATTGACCCAAAACTCGAGTCAAAGTAATAAGCATTCTACAATCAATCATTGAAAATGCAAGTTATTTTCATGGCCTATAATCAGAATCCAGACTAATTACTTCAAAAATATATTGATCGACAAGCATGCGATCGATTAAAACTTAAAAGCAAAGACAAAACGAAATAGAAGATCACATTTCAAGTCAAACAGATTTAACAAGTCTTAAAGGGTAAAAATGTAAAAATACACCATACCGCTATCGCCGATCAAGAGAAGCTTTATAAGGTAATCGTAATCGGCACGAGCTCTTGCAGGAGGAGCAGCCATTGGTAAATTATTACTAATCAAAAAAAGCACTAATCAAAAATAAATAATAAACCCTAAATTAAAAAACAGAGAAAATTTGGGGGAAATTAAAATAAAAAATAAAAAATTTCCGAAGAAGAAGCATAACAAGTACCAGATCGGGTAAGGAGAAAGTAAAGATCTAATAAGAAAAGATTTAGAAATGGAGTGTGTTCCTCTCCAAGCACGTCAGCACCTGTTAGGCTTAGAGAAAGAGTTCTTATGAGAGAAAGTTGGATGCAAATTTTAACTATAGTGTTTACTTTCTAGCCGTCTGATTTATCAATTATTGGAGATCTGTCTTATATCGAACGCTCGTTATTGAAATCGTCGATCATATTATGCTGGAGATACACGGACCGTGATTTTTCACTTTGATTGGAATAAAACGACGCGTTTTTATTTCCGAACAATTTGAAGGGAAAAAAGAAAAACGGCGTCGTTGTTATTTAAGATTTTTTACAAAATTGAAGCAGCTCAGTTATTTAAAATTTAAAATTATATTATTATTATTATTATTACAAAATAATATATTCTATTTATAGAATTATAATGGGCCAATGAAAACGCATAAAAAGTTGGTTATTTTAATCAATCAAAAAGTTGGCTTAGCATTGAGGTTAATAGTGAAATACTTATCCACACTATATAAATATGTATATATCAATTTAATAAAATAAAATATATAAAATAAAAAAATATATTTAAAAAAATAAAAAAATTATATTAACTAAAATATCTCATTACTAGTGTATGAAATAAGTTCTTACATATAATATAGATAAAAAAATTTCAAATTAAAATTATTTTTTTTAAATAAAAAAAAATTATAATTTTAATTGTCTGAAAAAATAATTTCAAAATATTCATTAATTGTTTGAAAGTTCTTTAAAAAGAACTACTTTTGAATTGAGATCCAAACTCGAAACTTCCCATCTTTAAATATAATTTCAGTATAACTAAAAAAAATTATTATTAAAATATATGAAACTTATTTTTAAAATATTTATTAAATTTAAACCTAATAATTCTTTATAAAACATTTTAGTAGGAAATAATTATTAGGTTTAACTTTCTATTATCATTGCGAAATTAAGGTTAATCAATTTCTTTTATAATATATAGTTTTTTTTTTTTAATTTATAGTGAAATATAGATGTAATAATTTTTAAGAAATAAAGGCATGGTTTTAGGATTCAATAACTAGAGATAAAAAGTGTTTTGAATTACTTTGATAATATAAAGTAATATGAATATCACTATTTCAACTTTAATTAGTGCCCCATCCAAAATCTATACTATGAAATTATTGTTGAATATATAAATATCATACCTAAACACCACAATTTTATATTCATTCACATTACCACCAAAATATCTACAATTGACTCTACTTTCTTGACTAATTACCATTATATATGGTAAAAAATAAGCAATTATTTTTTGTTCATATTCTAAATCTTGGTATGATGATATCTTTAATTAAAAATTATATGGTTTTAGATTTTATTTTTTTTATTAATATTCAAAATTATTATTTATATTTAATTAATCGCATTAATATTTTAAATTAATTTTATAATTATACTTTTTGTACGATCACTCGACGCTAGCTAACAGCCAGTGTCGTGTGATGATCTATATGGGCTATTACTTAGTGAAGAGCAACAAATTCTGTTTGATTATGCCAAGGTTGGTACTTTTACTCTAACTATGCATTTTAGTGCATGTAATAATGAAAATCAAAGTACTCAAGATGGTCGTGGGTCCCAAAAGGGAAGAAGCACAACTAATAATTGTGGCAGCTCGCAATTCGAGCAAGGTAATTTCTCTTCTTTCAATTATGGTTCTACTTTTAATAATTATAGATCCCCTCTTTATTTTTTTTATCTACTATTTAAGGTTTTATATATATATTAAAATAATTATTAATTAAATTTAAAATAATTTATTTAATTTTATATTCTTAACATTATATTAAATTAAATTATTATATTTTAATTAAATATTATAAAAATAAAATAAATAAATAAATAAATATCATTTTGAAAATTTAAAATAATAATTAAAAATAAAAATAAATAAAATTATAAAACAATAGATTAAAAAAACGGAGAGAGTACCTGGCACTATACAATATCATAATTGTCAAGACTATTGTCATATAGCCAAGAAATATTCAAATTCGAAATAAACGCACCCTATTTATACCAAATATGTTTCTCATATGGCAAATATTGGACATGTTGAATAATATTGGGTTGTGGATTCAGGAGCTAATCACCATCTCATTGCAAAAAATAGAAAATTTAGCAATTTCAAATGATTATAATGGTCTCGAGATAGTTACAATTAATAATGGTAAAATACTCTTTATCTCTCCTGTTGGTTCTTTTATTGCTTTTTTTGAAAATAACCAAATTTATTAATAATATTATGTGTATTTGAGGCTTGTGAAAATTTACTATTTGTTAGTGCTTTTACTAGTGAAAATCCAGTCTCTGTTGAATTTTTCCTAATTAATTTCTTATAAAGGATATTGTCATGAAACATGCGTTATACCACTGCTAGAATAAAAGCGGTTTGTATAGAATGCTATTACAATTTCCATTGTCCAAAGCTTCGTCCTCAATAAGGTTATTCTTTCATCATTGTCTACTTAGCATGCTCATCTTTGTTTGATAAGACTAATGAGAATTCAATAAGACTGAGGTGTGCATACTGAAAATCACTCCAGACATAAGCTAGCAAAGGCTAGGAGGACATTTGTTAAGTAAAGAGCATACGAAATCTCAACCCAATGAAGCCAAATGATCATTTGCAAGGTGAAGTTGTGGACAAAGGGTCCATCCAGACAATGACAATAAGACTATAGATGAACCAGACCGAACTAAGACAATCATAGATTAGCGAGGCCAATAACTCCGACCACTCTGCATGTGATCGAGCATGCAAAGGATCATCCTTACAACTAGGATGGACAAGTCCAAAATGAATGGACCTAATCTAAACAACAAAGTTGGTTTAGGGCATTAGGGCATATCACATTCCAAGAAGATTGCCCTACCAAGTTATAATCAATCAAACCATTAAAGGTGCAAGTATGAAGATCTAGTCTTTCGCCTCATGGACTCAAATCAATTGGCATACAATCAAGTATGGGTCCAGCGACCGAAGCCTGCATCTCATAAAAATGTGAGGTTGTATACCCTTCCAAATATGCATTCAGATCAAACAACAATCAAACACAAGTAGGTATGGCTATCGATCCGTTCCGACCCGTTTAGAAAATGGGGCGGCGAATTTTTTATTTTATATCCATGATGGGTTCAGGTTTAGTTATTGTAATAGTAATACCCGTCCAAAATCCAACCCGTTTATATATATTATATATATTTTTATTTTTTAATATTTTATTTATATATAGTCTATATATTTTTTTAATTTATAGTTTTTTTTATATGAAATATAAATTATATTGTATGGATATTTGAAAATATATATATATATTCAAATATCCATACAAACAGGTATATCCGACCCGATCAAACATGTCCCGTTATCTGTCCCGCTCCGACTTAAAGCAAGATGGATGAAGAGGAGGGTATTTTTATTGTTAAACGGGTCGGGTTCGGATTTTGAGAAACTGACGCCAAACCGACCAGTTGACTTCCCTAAACACAAGTCATTCTCATATAAAAGACAATTTATACAAGTTAACAACAAACACACATAGAGAAGCCAAACATAGCAGAGAAAACATAGAGCATTTGTACAATACTGAAATGGTGAAAATTTCATTAAAATTTATTCAAATTACACCGATTTGTTCAAATCACAGTAGTGAGGACTATATCATAAAGTCCCAATCTGATAAAGACATCAGTGAAGTGAAAATGCCTCCTGAAACCTTGGATCATCACCCCAAATCTTTAATCTCAAAATCAACTCCATGTTACAACCAAAAAAAAAAAGGTACACCATCTAATTACAACAATATAAAGATCCTTTCATGTTCCAAAAAAAATTATTTAAAGGGATGAATTTGTCTCTCGTACATCGTCTCCACAATAACAATATGTACGAGAAGAAAATCATTCCTAACAAAAGCGTCTAAAAAGAAAATCGATCATGTTACAAGATCCTATAGATCTAGAAGCCTTCAACACCAAAGGGCAAGACGTACTCTTGGGAAAAACCTTAGATGGGGTAATAACTCTCATTAACCTTATACTCATGTCTCAAAAATAATTACTCTTGAATCCAAAAAGAGTCATACTCAAATCTGTCACTATCATCTAGAAGAGTATAATACAAGAAGACACTACAAGATCAATAAAAAATTATGTATGTGAAAAAATTCACAATAGACTGAGAAAACGAATCAAGTCTAAAGTTTGTTGGAGCGATAGACCACAAAGTATTATCCGCACAAGTATATAAATCCTAATCAGCAGTTCATTAAAACTCTAAATTTATCCTTCTAATTTTCATAAAATTTTTATATACACTGTATATTTTAATGACCCTCATAATAACAATAAAAATTAAGGAAAAAGTTTTGCAATTTTCTAAGAAATTTGTTTCAATACTTGAAGACTTTAACACGTGTCACATAAATTTTCACACGAAACTTATACCAGCTTAGATGTGGAATTAATAAGAAAAAATACAGTTACTCCTTCCATAAAAAAAAAATAGTCATATTTTCTTTAACGTTCGTCCAAAATTATAATTCATTTTCTTTTTTTAAATGTTAATTTAATAGGTAATTGTCAAATATATTTTTCATTAATTTACATCAATATCATCACATATATATTTACATTTTTTATTTTGTCTATGTTGAAATTACAAATTCAATAGAATAGTCTTTTAATATTCAAATATAATAGTATTATAATAGTCAATTAAGATAAATAATTTAATTATTATAAATATTAAAAGATAAAAAAATTAAAAAATATATAATAGAAGTACTTTAAACAATGATATTTTATAAAAAAAATGATAAAATGGATATAATAAATTAAAAAAACTAAATTTTTTAGTATATTTATAAAATAAAATACAATGATTATTATTATTATTTTTTTATACAAAATGAGTAATTTGCAACAATTAATATAAAGACAAATTTTTATAAAAAAAATTATTACAGACAAACGGAGAATGGAGAGTAACTATCATTTTTCAGATCTAGAATTGAAGAAATCAGAGGAAACGGTTTAGACAGGAAAGAGTTTGTAAATATTGACTTTGGCCACGATATTTATTTATTTATTTATATTTTCAGTTTTTTATTTTTTAAAATATACATGTATGAACAAGTGGAAACCATCCAGTCAAATGAGGATCACGACAAAAGAAAAAGAAACGGTCATTCTTGTAGTTCTATAGAGATTTCATACCCAAATATTACTAACGGTCTCTTTTGTCATGCTGTGGAAGTTTGTTTATTTAATTTTTACTTCTATCATTTTTCTTTTTAGTCATCGTTAGAAATTTATTAATTTTTATTTTTAATTATTATTATTTATATATATTTTATTTTTATATTATTTAATTAAAATATAATAATTTAATTTAAAATAATATTAAAAATATAAAATTACATAAATTATTTTAAATTTAACTAATAAATTTATATATAAAATTTTAAATGATAAATAAAAAAAAATAAAAAGTATTTTATTAAAATCCTTCAAGTGAATAATGACTGGTAGGTTTATGACAATTGGCAAAGTCAAGGCACGTACAAAGGCTGGGTTTGAGTAATAGGCACGCATTCCCACACTATTCCCACACGGATAAACAGAATAAAAGGTACAATATTTGATTCGTTACGCTCAATATATTTTTTGTTTTTTAGCAATAAGATAGGTTTATTATTCAATTTTTATATATAATATTAAATTAATTTTAATAATTTAATTAAAATTAAATCATTCAGAAATAAAATTAAAAAATTAATTTTAAATAAGTGAATAATTAATTTTATTTAAAATTAAATTTAAATTGATCAAATGAAAAAAAAAATTATAAGTTAATAAATTTTATTATTATTATTATTTCAATTTATCTGAATATATATATTATTCCGTTTCTAAAATCATTCATATTCTTAATTATTATTTTAATTCAACTAAAACTAATTATTTATTATTTAATTTAATAATATTAAAATTATTTTTAAAATTTAATAAATTAAAAACAAAATTATTTGATACGGTGTCAATGCTCGGTTCATTGTTTCTACGCAACTTCTCTGCATTTCTCTCCATCTCAGATTCCATGTCCACGCGTCAACTGAATAATGAAAAAGCACAGCAATTCATTTAAAACATGTTCACGGCTTCTGTCTTTGTAGATCCTACGTGTAATATTCTTATTATATTCACAGTATTGAATTTTTAAAATATTTAATTAATACAAACATTTTTTTCTATAAATATATAACCAAGTGTAAAAAAAATTGTAAAAAAAAAATATTTATAAAAAGTTATTATTGATAGGGGATAATGATATCTTCATGCATGTTGCGCCTCAGTTTAAATAGACTTACCATGAGTCATACTTACTTGTAAGCCCAAGAGATATCCAAGGTCTTCCGAAGATAGTTCTCGTAAAGTTGGTCTTAGGCCATGGCAATCAGTTCGCTTCTAATTATCTTTCATAAAGTTTTTATCGATTTAATTCTAGTAATTCAATGTTTATCGATTTAATTTTAGTAATTCAATGTAAATAATAATAATTAAGTAGGTCATTATAACAACTTACCATTTATCTGATACTAATTAAAAAAGGTCATAATTATTTATGATCGTTGAGAGGTATTTCTGTAATAATTATCATATGTGATGCTAAATTTACCTAACACATTAATAATTGAAGATGCGGAATATTACATCGATCAAACTGTATGTCATTTTCATAATCTACTATCACCTGTACACCGACTATTATCTAATAATGAATAGAATAAACATATAACGTAAATATCAAATAAAATAAAAGTGTTTCATTGTATATTTTCTAATCTCTTTCTTTTTAAAAATTACTCTTAAAAATTAAGAAGAAAACTTACTTCCCAAGTGTTCTTCAACTCCGCTGGTTATTGACTTAAGCATCAGAAGGACTTGGCCATATGATGTTTTTGTTCATTTTGTTGGTCTCTTATCATTCATTAAAGAGTTCAGCCCATCATCCTTGATAAAAAAAAGAAATCAACTTATCAATTATTATTTCAAATTAATTTTTTTATAAATTTTTAGAGATAAAAAAGAATTTTAGAAAAAAAAAAATTTAGCTTATTATTGCTAATATTTAACTATCCTATATTTTATTTTATGTAAAGAAATTCAAAAAATTCAAAATATATTGATAATTCTTAGTTTATCAAGAAAAAAAGATAAATTTAATATTATAACACCCAATTTTTTTTTAAATTTTAAAATATTATTTTAATAAAAGAATAATAGTAATTTGAATAATATTTAATGAATATAAAAATATTTTTTAATTGTATAATATTTTATTATTATATAAAGAAAAAAATTAGATTTCAAGTATAAATTTTGATATTATGAATTATAAATTATTAGTTATTTATTAATTATTGAGTTAATTATTTGAATATTTTAAATTATTTAGTGATTTTATTAGTTATTATTTAAATTAAGATTTTATTATTATTATTATTATTATATAATTATTATATTTATAATTATGTATATATTTATATAGTTAAAAGTTATTATTTATTTATAGAATATTAAATTATATTTTTGAAAGAATATTTAAAGAATTTTTTTTAGATTTTTAAATTATAATATTATTAAATTATATATATATATATATATATATATAAAGAAGAAGAAGTGACACGTGAATTGATTGCTGCTGCAAAAGAAAGAAAAGAAAAAAAGAAAAAAAAAAAAAGAAAGGGACGGGACGGGACAGTAGAGGCAGAGAGAGAGAGGGGAGAGAGTTTCCAATTAATATTTCGATTGATTTTAGTAGCAGTTTCCTGCAATCTTAGTATCAATGGAAAGCTGTCTTCATGAGCTTTAATTTGATATTAACCATAGAGGAAATGATTGGACGACGAAGGAGAAATCAAAGGGAGAAGTTTCAACCACCGAAACTTTGAAGCTCCGATTCTGGCGATCGGTGACAACTGGCGGTGGAAGGAGGCCATTTTCGAACTCCATTTTTTATGGGTTTTCCGATGACATTAATTTTGCCCCGATCGGAAACCAAAGCTGGGACTGAAAATATGGGACACACGTAGATTTTCGATAAATTTTGAGTAAGAATGTTTTAAATTATTCTAAAATCAATTATTAATTATTTAGAGTATGATTGGAGATAAATTTGTGAAAATTGATGAATATTTATACTAGTATTGGATAATTTAAGCAGTTAAAATTTAATAGCTGTGTTTATTTTGAGCGAGTAAATTAAGATAAATTATTTTAGATTATTTAGAATTATTATTGAAATTATTTAGATGGTAATTATGGAAAAATGTTGAGTTTAGTGTTAATTTAAGAATTTTCGATGCAGTAAATTATTAGTAACTGTATGTTTATTTAATGTAAGAATTAAAATAAATTTATTATATTGATTTGAAATTATTATGAAAATTATATGGACGGTATTTGTAGAAATTAAATACTGAAATGTTAAATTATTATGGAGTAATTTAATGAAATTGGTAATTAAATTAAGTTTACAAAGAATATGAAATTAAGATACTTATATAGATTTGATAGATGGATTACTTACTACTATTATTATTTTTGGTATGTTGGTAATGATGGATTAAATGTTGGAATTGAATTGGAATATGTCGATACTTTATATCGGGATATAGTAAATCAAAGGATAATTATTAAATTAATTATTTTAAGAATTTAATTGATGACTGATATTATTATCGAATTAGTATTTTTAAGATTAGAATGCAGTTGATGAAATTTTGTAGATTATATAAATGGAATTAATTGGATGTCAAGATTAACTTTCATTTAATGGATTAATGAGTAGAGTTGGATTGAGATATTTATTAGACCGTTATAAAAATATTTATTGAGATGGAGACCAGGAGGGGTCAATTAATATGGTTTTATTGAATTTGGATCGATGAACTGATTATTAGAAGTGCTTTTATTTTTATTTCAAAAGGGTTATGTCCTATTTTTTGGGGAGATTCTGTCGAAATTTCGGTAAACTCTTAAGAGTTGTTTTATAAATTTATTAAGTTAATATGTATCTTTTATGTTCTAATATTTTCTCTATGTTATTCGGTCTAGGTATTCA
>CANXYC012067206.1:0-10850 GCA_948193065.1 Aleurites moluccanus | reverse complement strand
TTATAGTATGAGATGAGTATGGAAATAGAAGTGTTGATTTGTGCAGGTTGTGTTAATGTTGGTTATGAAGAGAGGGACTTTGGGTCCTGGGTATTAGATTGTAAAAGTAGAGTAGTTATGGCAAATTTTCTATAGAAAATGGAGAATGGGGTTCTACGAGTTTAGGTGGCCTTATGCCTTCTCCATACCCTAGGACCATCATATCTCCTGAAATGGGGGATGTGACAGTTCATTGCTCACATACTTTTAGTACTCATCACTATCTTTCATTCATTCTTGACTCTACATATTCAATTAATTTTCAATTTAGATACTATTTAATATAAACTTACATTACTTATACTTATATTAAAGAAAATTACTCAAATTTCCAAGTTACTAAGATTTTGCCTATAAAGAACCTTACTGGTAGCTTGTGTTCCATTACTCATATATCTCTCTATTCTTATCCAATTTATTCAATTATTATTCCTAATTAAACTTAAAATATAAGGTTCTAACATATCCAAATTTCAAATTAAAATAATTATTATACAATTTATGGTGTTAATTTAAATTTAGGCCTATAATCAGCCCTACTACCCTGCATTCTGCCTGCAATCCTATTCTGGCAGATTCTATTCTTTTACTAATAACTCAATAAATACTTAACAAATTTTTGTAATTCATTTTCATATTAAAAATAGACACATAAAATTATAATATATCCAAATTTTATAATTTTTGGATCACTATACTACTATTAGTGAATTTTCAAAGTTAAATTATTGCCCTGAAATCTCTATCCAAACATACCATGTTTCTATGCTTATAATTAATTACGTACTCATCCAATTTCAAAAATAATTTACAGTCATTTATATAACATATAAATTAACATGTTTAATGTTTAACACTTTCTCTAATTCAAAACTTAAGGTCCTCAAATTAATAGAATTATGTAGCCTATATTTTATTAAAAAGTCATTCCGGGCAATCTACACTTATGACCTAATATCTCATAAACCACAATTCCAATTATCAAACCATTTTGCAATATTATATATAAGAGATAAATGAAAACTTTTTATGTTGAACACATCTTCTAATTTTGTCTTTATCATTATGTACAATAAAAAAATAGTAGCATTTTTCCATAACCCTAATTCCAGGCCAGTCAGAGTTTTTACCTAATAACTCTTTCCTCACTTCAAATTTTCAAAATTAATTTTACAGAAATTTAAACATTTATCTACAACTTTTATGTTTTAACCATCCTCAAATTCAATCATTAAAATTTCGGAATAATAGCCTTAAATTACTGCCTCAAAATAGAATTCAGAAACTACATTAACCTAATACATTCTTAACATTAACAGCTTAATTACCTCAATTATTTGGCAATTAAAATCTTAGAAATCTTAAATACAATCAAATAACTAATTTTAGGAGGCTTTATCTTAAACTTTTACTATGTAATTCCTTCTCCTTTTTGCTCCACCAAATAGCTCACATAATCTCCATCAATTTCCTCTTCTTCCTCTTCTTTATCTCATATCCTCCTATCAAATTTTGGTTGATTTATTGGAAAGGTTGGAAGAAATTTTTCTTTGGCTTTTCTCCTTCCATGGTTCGGCTACAACTTCCCCAATTTCCTATTTCCCATCCTTTTTTATTTGTATAAAGCCTAACTAAAAACTAAAATAAAGACAAATATTGAAATTTTCTAGAATTGGTGATTTGTCACCTATTTAATTAATTAATAAACCAATTAACCATTTTCTATCAAAAATCTCATCCCTCCACCATAATTTTCGGCCACCTAGCTTAGTTCTAGAATAGGTGGGTCCCACAATTTTATTTAATTGCACTTTTGGCCTCAAATTTTCTTTATTTATATTTTTGGCCCCAAAACTTTTTATAATTTATTCTGTCTATTTTGTTTAGATTCAACCTCAAGTGTGGGAAGTGAAATACCTTATTTTAAGTTGTTCTATCCTTTAAAAATAGTTATGGGTCATTTCTGGATCCCAGATAGTAGATTTCCAAAATTGTCCTGAAAGTTGCCTTTATTTATAATTTTGCCATTACTCTCATTTTCAGTGTTCCAAAATATTTTACAACTCTTTCTTTTCACCAAAATTTCACATAAAATCAACTTATTTCATCCCCCCAAGTTTGGGTCAAAAATTTTTAAATTAGTCGGACTGCTATTTTCCCGACATTATTTTCGACACTGATGATTTCCGAAAAAGTTTTGCATTTACTTTCTAACTGTGTCTCTAAAATTATTTGCCATAATTTCAATGCTTTTAAACCATAAACTGAGAATCAATTCATGCATACAAGATGGGGCTTCCTAGGGTATTACATGAGATTTGGGAAGAAGGGCAAATTGTCACCTAGGTATTTAGGGCCATTTGAAGTATTGGATAGAGTTGGTAATGTGTATTATCGCTTAGCTCTTCCTCCGAGCTTAAGCCACGCACATCCTGTCTTCCATATTTCTATGTTAAGAAAGTATGTACCGGATCCGTCACATGTTCTTCCAGTGTAAGAAATTGAAGTAGATAAAGACTTGTCATATGAGGAAATTCCTATTCAGATTATGGATAGACAAGTGCGAAAGTTAAGGAATAAAGAGATTCCGATGGTGAAAGTGCTATGGAGAAATCAAAGTACTGAAGAGTCCTTTTGGGAAAGCGAATTTCTTATGCAACAAAAGTACCCTCATATGTTTTCTTCATGAGGTAAGACTGTTTTTTAAATTCGTCCTCGAATTTAAAAAACCCAAACGATAATAATAGGAAACTCAAATTGGATAGGAATTTTTTTAAAATTCTCTAGAGAGCAATAACCGAAAGTTAATAAAAAACAATGGAAAATAGATATTAAAGTGAATTATAGAATTTAAAGAATTAAATCGAATAAAAAGGGCAATATGAACATAGTTGAAGATAATAGAGTATTAAAAAATTATAACAAAGTAAATTAAAAATACTTAAGAGTTAATTAATTGAGTAATTATTAATTAATCAAGGATTAGCCTAAAAAGTCAACAAAAGTGACTAAATAATTATATATATATATAATTATTTCTATAATTTAAAAGGATTTAATTATATGGTTTTTCTTTATTACTTTTTCTTTAATTTTCTTTTGCCTAATTTTCCTATTGGACTATTTGTTGTATAAGAAGATAAGTATGACAAAAAAAAAGCCATCATCTTCTCCCATTTTCTCCCATGGCCGAAATTTTCATGCTCTTCTCCATGGAAATATCTTATTCCTAGCTTCCTACAATCACATGATTTAGCATAAATTCCTTCACAAATAATTCTTCCCCCAACACTTAATTAAATTATTTGGACTTAGATTGAGATTTGGAGTAATTTTTCTCCAAGGTAAATTTCTTAACAAGTTTTTAAATTCATTTTTGATGAGTTATTTGAATGATTAAATGATTGGGTGATATGTTTAAAGTAGAGAAAGTGATTGGGAATTTTGAAATTTTTTGTCTCAGGAATCTCCTGTGACTTGGCAGAAATTTTGGGCTCCATTTTTGTGTCCTTAGATGTAGAATTTGAAAATGTGAAATACAAAAGTTGTAACTGTATATGTGTAGAATATATGTTCTTCAGAAATTTTTTACTGAATCCTTCTGTGTTGGGAGATATGAGTCTCCAAATATGACTGACTCGGATAAGGTTTCACTTCTGTGAAATTCTTGAGACTCAGCATAAATTTGGAGCTAAGTTTTGAGGTCTTTAATATAGGAATTTGACAATATTGAAAATATAAAAGTTGTATATATATATGTCAGAAATATTTTGTCTTTTGGAATTTTATCAAATTCTCACTGTATTGTTAATTATGGACCCTTGAGTAAGACTAGCTCGAGTTAGGGATTTTAGAAGTGTAACCCTTCTGAAATTGGTAAATAGGAGGACCTTAGGATCTGAATCAGGGGAAAGTCAAAACATGAGAAATGTGTAATTTTTACTTACCCTATATATAGTAGCATTGATAGTACTACTCTCCCGATGGAGTAGATGTTCGTTTATCGGGAATTGTGCACAGTGTATTGTATTGGGGACCCTATCTAGGAGGGGCTTAAGGTCCTAGACGTACAGTCTGAGCAACTGTATGACTATTGACATGCTACTTAATTGCAGCCTCTGTCCATTGTTTATTGGATTTTGCTAAATATCATAGATATAGAACATTTGGTTCACAGTCTTTTCGTGCAAGTGACCAATGTTATTGATTATATGATTGTTCCTATTGAACCATATTGTACTCGAAACTTGATATTGAATTCTATTGGAAACCTTATTTCTTGGCATTGATATTATTATCTGGGAATATTGTAATTTGTTATTGAATGACCTTCTTTGTGAGCACCTAGCCTCGCAAATGAGGGAATATATATGTTATTCACTGAGATTCGTCTCACTCCTTTGTGGTTTATCTTTTTTCAGGATTTGATAGATAGCGACTATTCCATTTCCTCTCTCTTCCTTTAGGAGTGGAATTTGCCTTATCTATATAATGACACCTTAATTGTATTTATGAGTCTTTCTATAGTAGCTCCATGGTATGTAATAATGAATTTAGTAATGATATTGTAAAAATGGAGTTATGTTAATAAGATATAATTATTACACTATATATGCAGTGTAAAGTATTGGATTGGGAAAAATGATAACAAATGTGGAATGTACATTGTAGTATGAGATGAGTATGGGAATAAAAGTGTTGATTTTTGTAGGTTGTGTTAATGTTGGTTATGAAGAGAGGGACTTTGGGTCCTGGGTATTAGATTATAAAAGTAGAGTAGTTATGGCAAATTTTCTGTAGAAAATGCAGAATGGGGTTTTACGGGTTTTGGTGGCCTTATGCCTTCCCCATTCCCTAGGACTGTCATATCTCCTGAAATGGGAGATATGACAATATAATATACTTTAGCAAAAATTCTTATATGGAGAATCATACTTATGAAATGAAATCCACACTTACCTCTTAGCACTAAAAAGCTTTCTAGTCAAGCTCAACTCTTGCTCAAATCCAAAAGATCCTTAATTTCTTGAGTTCTCTTCTCCTAAATAAAAATCTCCATAATTCTAAAATTTAGGGTTTTCTCAAGACAATCACATAAAATAATCCTCCATAAATTCTAAGCTCCTTAGAGTCTCTATAAACAAATTCTAGTATTAATTTAATCATTAATAGAGGGTGAATAATAGTTATAGAGAAAATCTACTATTCACAACACTATTTATCCAAAAATCATAAATCCTCATAACTACTAAATCTAACCATAAATATTAGCAATTAATTCTCACAAAAGATCACCCACAACTTAAAAATAACTAATCTAGCTAACAAAGAACTTAACTCGAGCTAGAGAGAAGATTTGAGAAAATTACGTTATTTTCTCCTCCAAAGAAATTTTGAATTATACTCTTTAATTTGTATTTCCTAGCATTAATAAGGCTTAATTGGAATATTAAAACCTTAGAAATGAAGAAAAATGACTTATGGTTAAGAGGAATAGGAAATGGAAAAGAAGAGAGAAGAAGAAAGAAAATAAAAATTGAAGTGAAGAAGCTAATGCTAAAATAAAATCCTGAGTTTTCTGTTTATGCTACTATTCATGTTACTATTCACAAGCTCTGTTCACGAGCACTGTTCATATATACTATTCACGAGCAATGTTCATGTGTACTGTTCAGGCTAGAAGTTGGAAAAAAATCACTTCAGAAGCACATGCTAAACCAGTTCTATCTTGAGCTACAAAAGTTTAAATGTCTCGATTCTTTCTTCCATTTAAACTAGACACATGAGGCTATAATGTATCTCAAATTCTTTTTTTAAAGCCTCAAACATAAATTTATAAAATTCTGCATAAACACAAACTCTGAAATTCAAATCAAAACAAACAAATCTTACTTCCAAAACAAACATTCCATAACAAATCTTATATACATTATTACAAGAATTTCAGAATACATACAAGCAAAAGAAATCTCAGGTGTTACAATAATCATAAGACAAAAAGCAAATATTAGCACCATGGCCATAAGTATCACAAACTCCACATACCTCATTGTTTTGAGAATTTTGAGTTCCTTTTGTGGTCAAGAGTTGTACTTGTTTAGTCAACTCTGATACTTGCTTCAACATTTCTTGATTTGTCCCCACTTCATTTACTTCAGCTCTTCTACCTCTAACACTCTTTTGTTAAGAATTGGCTCCCAACATCTCAAATAGTTTATAGGTATCTTCTGGTGTCTTTTCACTTATAGCACCACCTGTAGCATTATCAATAATAAATTGACTATGTTGAGTCAAGCCATTATAAAAGAATTGATTAAGCATTGCAAATGATATGAATGGTGTGGACACAAAATTTGAATCACTTTGAAGCATTCCTATGCTTCATGAAAAGATTCTCCCTCCATTTGAGAGAAAGTAGCAATTTTAGTTCTCAAGTCAAAAGTCTTTTGATGAGAATAAAATTTCCTTATAATTTTATTATAGAATTCTTCCCATGTATTTAAAGAATTAGGTGCTAGAGTCATTAGCCAATATTTGGCTCTATCCTTTAAAGTATAAGGAAAACACCTCAATATTTGGCTCTATCCTTTAAAGTATAAGGAAAACACCTCATTCTCAATTGAACTTCATTTAAACCCTAAAAAAGAAAAGTCTGAATAATGGCATAAAAATGTCACGTCCCACTATAGGGGGCATGACGGTCCTTAGGCACAGGTAAACATAAGGTCACCAAATACCTGTAGAACCCTTAGACATGTCAATCATCAATCATTCATACTTAAACCCATTCTGTAATACTCAAACTCCGTTTAATAATTATTAACACTATAAAAATTTTGGCAGAGTCTCCTCTATATTTTTAATCTAATTCCCAACATGAGTAGTACCAAATTCATATTTCAATAATTTCTCAAAATTCTCAACTTGCATAGAAAATACACTCTTAATATGCACCACCCTTATATCCTCAACTCCACAGTTCAGGTAGGCATACATAATACTTCTATATCTTCCTTTCACATCATGTCTCAATAGCTTACTTATATTTAATATTATCATTACTGTTACCATTTTCCTTATCGTTATCATTATCATTATTTTTTATCACTCTTTACTCATTATCATTTAATTACCTGTTAAATTCCAGTAACATGTCATACCACATTTTCATATCATTCACACTTACACATATAAAATCAACCAGAACTATTTATACCCTAGATTATACCCTATAGAGCTTTAGAGTATAAACTTACTGACTCCATAAAAATAAAATATACATTGGAGTCTTCAGTTGTTCTAAGTGCGGAGGAAGGAAAATGACTTGGGAACAACTTCTACCATCTTATTATTGTAAAATGATAAGGAACTACAAGGTGAGTATCATACTCAGTGAGCTAAATATACATCATTAAATATGTAAATTAGGTTGGTAACAATGAGTGAAAGAAATAAGAAAAAGGTTATCAATGTTGCATATCAAAGGTTAACAATTTGCACACCAAATGCTATGGGTGAAAAGAAAGGATATCAATAATAGATATCAATGGGTAATCATGTTATAGACATCATACTCATATATAGAAATGACAAATATTGGGCCTTGAACATATATCACATTTAACTTTAGCATTAACATGTAAAATTACGTAATGCAGGCCAGACCTCATGGCTAAGGCAAGTCCCTTCCTAGCTAGGGTAAACACTGTAAAAGAGTCGTTATACATAATGTTGACGGTACTTACCCATTGCCCCGTTAGTAAGGTAGCTCTATCAATTCCACATATAAAAAGGCCAATAGGAATCAATAACAATATCAAGTAATCATTGGAAACATTAAGGGACTATGACGGTTAATATTCAGGGTCAATACTTTTCAGTAACATGTGACTGGTTCTATTTTCGATACAAAGGTAGCTAACCAATAATAATCAATATGACATCTGGTTGAACATTTGGTATGCATAACATTTAAGGTATCATGGTGCTAAAACAATCAAACTCAATATCACAATTCATGTTCTCAAGGTGAGCAATACAATAAGCATTTCAATCTTAATAAAAGTTCAATAGCAATAAATCAATTTAGGCTTAGTTATTCAATGGCTATAACAAGGAATCATTTGTTCATTAAGGAATAAAATTCATTTAAACTCAATAAATCATGTTATGATAAGGAACAAGCACAATGATGTATAGTTAACTCACATTAGCCTTTAACATTTACATTTCCATTTCCCATTTCCATTTTCCTTGATCCAATACCTTAGCACTCATGGTTTCTATCATGTCTTTTATTCATTCTTGATGCTACATATCTAATTAATTTCAATTTAGATATCAATTAACATGAAATTACATTAATTATACTTATACTTAAGAAATTTCTAAAATTCCCGATTTCTAGGGTTTACCTATATGAAAACCCTTACTGGCAGCCTGTATTCAGTTTCCTATATCTCTCTCAACACTTATCCAATTGCTTCAATTATTTTTTCTATTTAAATTTGACATTTGAGAAACTACTTATTTAAATTTTAGGTCAATCTGATTGCTACATCATTCTCAATAATTTATCAAACTTATACCTACTGTCTTGCAGTTCATATCGGGGCAAACTCTATTTCTATGTCCATAACTCAATTCATGTTCATCAAAATGAAAAACCACTTACAGAAATTTATATCACATATAAAGAAATATTTTTCATGTTTAAAATTTTTCCTGATTCAGACTTTAAGGTCCTCATATAAACATAAAACAGTACTCTTTTCCTGTTTATATGTCAATCTAGACAGGAAATGCTTATAGCTTAATATCTCTCAAAATACAAATCCAATGCTAAAACTCTTTTACATACCTATAGATAAACATAAATGAAAACTTTTCATGTTGAATAGTTTACCTAATTTTGTCTCTAATGTTCTCCAAAATAAAAATAAAAAATATTATTTTTTAGAAACCCAACATCCGAGCTAGTCATAGTCTTTACTTAATATCTCCTTATTCACTAAGAATTTCATAAATTTCTTTTACAAGCATATACATAACACATATATCAACAACTTTTATGTTTTTCACCCAATTCATTCATTTAGTCTACAAAATTTGAACCATAACTTTTTGACCTAAATTGTTTTCAGAATTCTTTAAAACTCTAATTCATCCTTTAACTTCTTTCATATTCATTTGATTAATAATTCAATTAAATCAATTCATTAACTATTCTAGCTATAACACTTATAGAATAAATTAAATAACCAAGTTAAGAACCTTACCTTAGATGAAACCTCTCTTCCTTTCTCTTCCAAGCATAGGAATTCCATAAGTTTTTCCTTGATCATTTTTCTTATCTAACCTTTCCTTGCTCAAATATATAGTTTCTATGGAAGGAAATTTGGAAAAATATTTTTGGAGGCTTTTCCATGGATGGTTTGGCCATTAGATATTCAATGGCTATCCATCTCCTTCCTATTTATGCTAAGCTAATGGAAAAGTTGAAAGATAGAGAAAATTCTAGAATTTGGGCATTTGTCAAATTTTCATAAATTGGTGGGAAAATCTTTAATAAAAATCTTACTTTTCTTATCCCTTTGGAAAACCACTCCAAGGATTTTTCCTTGAAGCATTTTAGATTTTATGGATTAAAATGATATTTAGCTTGATGGGTCCCATAACTTTGGATAATTATACTTTTGCCCATAATTTTTCATATTTATAATTGCTACCATAATTCTTTTCAATTGAGTCCTTAAATTCTTCCCATTAAAGTCCTATGAAACCTTACATTACCTTTGGTACCTCAATTCAATTTAATAACTCAACCTTTACAGCAAAAGAATTTTTATACCGAACTTGTTTCGGTAAAACTCTAAAATTGTAAATTTACATCTTCTTGATTTCACTTCTCTTCCACATCCATTTCCATCACTTTTAATACTATATTTACTTCAATTTATTTTTAATTAACTCATAATCTATCTAATTTAAGCCATGTGAAAGAGAATTAGTCAAAAGAACTGTCAAAAATTAATTAAAATTTAAAAATCAACAAATTCTCCAATATAACATTTCCTCATCACTTCATTTTTTTTCACTATCCATTTGCCTATTGACTTCATATTGATCCTCAATTTATTTTTTCTTGATAGTTTAAAATCCCAATCAATTCTGGTAAATAACTTCTTAAAAATATTATAAAAATCAATTACCGATAATGCTGCTTATTAATATTTTTATAGTTTTTCGAGTAAAATTTTCCTTGAATAATCTTTTTATACTTTCTAAAACTATTTTGATCCATTTACTCCTCAATTAACTTAATTTTCATTGCTATGATCTACTTGTGTCCGCACAGTCTTCTGAGATGTTACAAAAAATCTTTAATAAAATTAAGAGAATCTTCATTAGTTATGTCATGAAAAGATGGAAGCATGCTATAATGTATATTTTTCAATTCATAATTTCTAGCTGCTTCTTTAAGTCTTATGCAAGATGTAACAATATCAATAATTGGTCTTGCATATTCTTTTATTGTGGGTCATGAATTAGACATATTATTATCACGTCCCAAAAATAGAACATGACGATCCTAGGATGTGGGACCCGCCTATACTACCAATACCCATAGAACCCCTACTATGAACTCATAACCACCAATTCTCATATGTCTGTCACACCCCAACTCCAGTGGTGCAACGGTCCTAGGGCAAGGGTAGGCTTAAGGCCACCATAAACCCGTAGAACTCACAGATCACTATACTCATAAATGCCAAGAATATAACATCATATAATTTCCATATTCATACATA
>CANXYC012067146.1:0-30713 GCA_948193065.1 Aleurites moluccanus | reverse complement strand
CAGTTTTATGTTTTTATCTATTTTGGCAGTTTTTGTTCCCTTATTTAATTTAGGTAGGAAAATCTGTTGGTATATTTTTTCTTTTTAAGGCAGTTATTATGTAATATTTTTATTTTCATTATGATGTAGATTTGGTGATTTATTTCCTTTTCAGAATATATTACCAAATTAGCCTCTTAGGATTTTCTTAAGCTTATTATCTATAAATAGCTTGTAAAACTTTAGGATTGGACAGTTTTTTTTATTAATAAAACATTCAGTTCTCTATTTTGAGTTTCATACTCTTGTTTGAACGCTTACACGCTGCGTCACCATTGGAATTGGATATGGTCAATTATGCAATATCTTTCTATCCACATATTATATACATATATATCCCATGAAAGCAATGTAAATATTATTAATAAGTTTAAATTCAATGATATTTAAATCATTTGAAAAAAAAAGAGAGTGAATATATATTGGATATTGTATGGATATGCAGTACTAGTAATAATTTAAGGTGTATTAATTAAATATATTTTTTTAGACCATGTGTTTGTTACAAATAAATTTCATAATATTTATAAAATTTCATATTTCTATAGCTAGTATAGAAGATAATGTTCATTTTATTCTTATAAATGTAATTTTTTATAGAATTCAATCAAAACTTATCATTTATAAGTAAATTATAGGTTTCAAATTCAATTATATCAAACAAAGGAGGAAAGATATTTCACAAAATGGTACTTAATTAAACTAATTATCTTTCTCAATAAAACAAAGCCCTAGATGAATACGAATATTCATTTATGAAGAAGAACGCAGATAAGGGAGAAATGACACTAAAATCATCAGTAATAATAACTAATAATCTCTATGTCTATCTAATCATAAAAAATAAAAAAAATTACATTTGATGCCAATTGCCATAGGCCCAAAATGCATATATTATATTCATTTCTTTTATATATCAAAATCAAAGTTTATAAACACCTTTTAGAATTACTAATTATAGAACACCTCATCCTCATAGTTAATTTGTAATATTATTATTTTTTAGATGGAATTTGTAATATTACTTTGCTATTAAATAAAATAATACAAAAATAATCTATAATCCTCGTTTGTAGACATGTTTAGGGCATGGGTCTGTGAATTATGCGTTAATATATACAGTTCTTATTAGTGTTCATACTCTTATTAATATAATATATTTATATATGTTAGTCAAATAATAAATAAGTCAAAATTAAGGTAAGGTGGTAAGAAATTTATTTTTTTTAAATAAAATTTTAAATTTAAATATTATAAATAAAAAAATAAAATTTTAATAATTTTTTATTTTTTAATTTTATTTTTTCTATTTCAAATTTAAATTAATTAGATTCAATAAATATCTTGAATACTACGTTATCATTATAAAAGAAAAAAAAAATAGGGCCAGAATTAAAAGCCAAAGAAACCGAAACAAGAAAAAACTCACCAGTTAGTAGGCGAGAGTTGTTGTGATCTGTGATTGTGTTTATGGGGAACCGCCATGAAACAAAAAAAAAAAAAAGCTTGACTAGAAGATAGAGGGAGGGAGAGAGAGAGAGCTGGGTGGCAACAAAGTCTGCCTGCCCACCCCCTACCTAGTGCCGGCCTCAACTGTCCAATCATCTCATTTGACACTTCCTTTCTCAGCTAGCTTGACCTTTATATGTCTTTGTACAACCACAGTTAGGGATTTTGGCACAAAAAAATAAAAATAAAAATTAAAAACTTCAACAATCCCACAACCACAAACAAAAAAAGAAAAAGAAAATTATTATTATTATTATTGCCTAAGTTCACAAATAAATTTAATTACTCTTTATTTTTAATTAAAATTTTAAATTTTAAATTAAATTATAAATAAAAAAATTTATCATTTATTAATATTATAATTTTAACATAAATAATATATATTTTTATAGAATTAAGTTATATAAAAATTAGTTCATATATAAAATTACCAAGAAAATAAAATAAATTTAAAATTATACGAAAATTAATATATTTTTCGTTTTACGATTAATAAGATTAATTATATTTTAAAAAATATTAAAATTTGTGATTATTAATCATATTTTAAAATTTATGATTATCTTTTTCAATATATATATTTTACACGAATCAATAATAATATTTTTTTGAAATATAAATATATTTTATCACTTGAATTACAGTTAATATAATTATCACCAATAATAATCTCTTTTACCTTTTTATACTTACGTGTACGAATTTTATTTGCTTAATCCATCCATTCAGAATATTATTTATAATAATAATAATAATAGTTGACCATTGCTTTTTGTTTGGGTGCTTCTGTTATCTTCATCACTCATTCATTCTAAACGTTTGAAATTACATTCACGAAAATAAAAAGTTGCTATTTCACCTAATCTTTTCTCCTCTCCCTCCTCCAAATTGGAGCTCTACGTGGCAATATGGGTATTAATATTAGTCATTGCTTGAGCATTCATCCTACAATATAATGTCAAAAAATTAATTAAGAATTCAAATTATAATAATTAACCCTTTTTTTTAATTTACATTAAGAATTTAAATGAATATAATGTATGAAAACTATGTATAGTATAAAGTTAGATATGAGTTGAAAAATTATAATCTCAATCAAAGATTTAATTATATTTCTTGGTTGGTAAGCAGATAAAGACAATTATAGCTGTTGATGGGATGGTTGGCTTCTTAATTATCAGTGTTGAAATTGTAGGATCCAAGACTCCCTAAAAATCTGTTCACAATCGCTTTCACAGTCACATGTTATAAGGAAGAAGCATTTCTCATATTTGACATATCGCTGTTTTTTGAAGGGATAAGCAACACTCTTATTGCTTATCTGCATTCAATTCAACACTTACACACAGTAACATCAATTAATCATATTCATCATCAAATGTAGATTGAATAGGTTTGTTCAATTTCAACAACATATTAAATTTATTTTTTCTTTTTTTCTCACGTGAAGGAATAGTTAGATTAATTAAGTCTCGATGTAAGGTAGAGACAAATCCATCTTGTATAATCCAACCAAACTCCTGCATGTTCTATCAAAAAATATTTAATGGCGGCCATTAGGTCAAGCTGCAAGTTGGCTAATTATCAGATTAATTAGGCTAAAATCAAATAATCAAATTTAATCAAAAACCTACCATATAAACTTTGGGTTGGTTTATTAACACCTTTCACTCCCTGAAAATTTGGGTGAGAAAATTTTTATTGCAAAAAATAGGGGCATAATCATGTTTTGTGGCCAGTTTTTTATTAAAATAGCTTACTTTGCAAGCAGTTAGTCGCACTACATGACAATTTTAGGGTCAACCTCAGCTTCCTCCACTCTATTCTAATTATTATTTATAATTTTATATTCATTGAATTACGAGTCAATATTTGCTAGAAATTCTTGCATCCTTGAACATACTATATTTGTCAACCACAATTTTCTTTTTAATAAATTTTTAACAATTATCAGTTGGAATTATTGAAGATTACATTATCATAAATTTTTGAAATAAACTGTAAATTATTAAGATTATAACTCAAAATACTAAAAAACTTTGAAGGAGATTTTTTTCTATTTTATATATAAAAAATATTTTTTAATTGAATTAATGATTTTTTTTTATATAGGTTAAAATTTTTATTTCAATATTATTCATAATCGAGTGAGAATTATTATTAGGTTAGAATCGATAATGAATAACATTATAAAAAAAATATAATATGAGAAGTTTTTTAACTTTTACTCAATAGTTGAATTATAATTTTGTTCAATAATTAAATTGACACTTTTGTTTTAATTGAACTAGTGTATTATAAGGTGCATGAATAAAGTGATTTTTTAATGATGTTATGTGAGTGTTTGCAATTTTGTGTATGAGATTGTGGATGTAAGTTGACTGAACCATATAAATTTATTTATGTTATTTTTTATTTTTATTTTTATTGTTGTGCTTATAACTCTGATTTTTTTAACATTATTTAAATTTGAATTCTTAACTAAAAATACTATAAAAATATTTTATTAACTTTGATTTTTCAACATTATTTAAATTTGAATTCTCAACTCAAAATACTATAAAAATATGTTATTAATATGACTCTTTCTGCATACATGAGTAAATAATTTGAAGCTTAATACAATTTATTCAAATTTAAGATGTATTTATAAGATCCATTATTGTCCATATTATATAGTGTTGTAAAGTTATATATATATATATATATATATATATATTTGTAGAGTCTTAACTATGAAAATTAAAATAACAAAAAAAAAAAAAAATCGATGAATTTCTCATAATTTGGCTAAATAAAAGGATGTAATTTCTTTAAATTCAGTTTACTTGTTTAAAAAATTTGCTGTTCTTGGCAATCACAGGAACCATATTCTTATTATTTTATTTTGAGATTCGTAACTGTTCCTCTTAATGTGCGCATTATTTATGAATAGATCATAAGAACTTATTATTTATGAAGTTTAATTATATCTTAACGCTTAAACTATGCCTCATTAATTATTGTTTACCAATTCTTTAGTCCAACCTGTTAAGAAAAGTGAATCCAAATTTTGACACAAGAGTCTCAATATATCTTCAAAAATTTAAATTAATTTTTTTGTATTGATGAAAATGCTTATATATTAGACAACTCAATTATTATGTAATAATTTAAGATATTTTTTTTTTTAATTTATATTGAATGCATATATCAATATAATGAGATAAATACACATTAAAAAAAAAGTATTGAATTGAGGCATCTCCAACCTTGTGCCACCAAGATTGGTGCCAGATAGGTTATAGCTTGAATTGATACATTTGAAATTAAAGGAAAAAATATACAAGAGTACGGCCTAATAAATGCATTCTCAAGACTTTGGTTCTTCTAACAGCTATCATATGGGTTGCAACTTCAAATTATTAGTATATGATATATAATATATTCGTTAATGGGTAACATCAATTTTTCCATTTGCCGTATCTAATAGTAATAATTCAACTCCCAATTGAGATTTCTGGGACCACTAGTTGGTGATCTCTCACACCAAAAAAAAAAGAAAATTGACCTCCTTGAGTATTCAATTTCATCTGTAGGATTTAAGCTGTTTTTATTATAGTTAAAATTTTTTATTTATTATTTTTTATTTTTTTTTTATATAGAGTATTATTTATAAAAAATATTAATTATTAAAATAATTTTAAAAAAATAATATAACATATAAAAAAATTATAGAATAAAAAATGAAATACATAATAATATAAATAATTCAGACTGATTTAATCATGAATTTTATGTTATTTGTTTCCTTTTGATTCATTAAATGATCGATAAAGCAATTTAATTGACAAATAATTTTTTTATCTTAAAAATTAATATATATAAATTTTATCTATTTAAATGAATAATTAAGAGTTAGCATTTTATTTTTAAATATTGAAAATAAAAATATTCTACTTAAAATTGTTTTTTGAATAACAAAATTAATAACAGTTTGATAGTTTAAAATTATAATTAAAACACTGAAAATTGAAATTTTAATTTATAACGGTTAGACCTTTCAATTGTTAATAATCTAATTTGATTGATTAGGCTGGCTTTTGGGCATTAATGGAGGGTGGAGCAGCAGCCAACAACAAGTAATAAATCCAAATATATTGTTGCTGGGGACCAATTTTTTTTGGCCCTTCTTTTATTAAATATGGTATTCAAGAGAGGCTGACATTTGAAGTGAAACCCCTTAGATTTTAAAGAGAACATTTTTTTTCTTTGAAGCTACTGGGCTAACATTTAATGGCCTCTTGTCAGGAATCTCACATTTTATACACAATTTTTATTATTATTATTTTTTTCTGCTTCAATCATCTTTAATTTACTTTTCCTACAATTTATTTTATGAAATATGGCATGATTAGATTATTTTAATAAAAAATTGTGACTATTAATGATTAATATTAAAAAAAAAAATTTATTTTAAATATTATACTTATTTTTAAATTTTTTTTAATCATACACCTAATAAAAAATAGAGGACTCAAACTTAATATTTCCCCTGAAAGTTTTGCTCTTTATGCCCAAATTAGGCTATTTGGTTGTACTTTCCTCGCAACTTGATCCTTATTCTCAACGCAATGCATTCCCTTCCCTTTCCCAATTTAATTCCCACCAAAATAATTAAAATTTTCTTTAAGATTTATCTTATTGGACACACTTCTTCCACATGCAAATTTGGATTTTTAGGGTTAAATTTAATTTTTCTTTCTAAGATTTAAAAAATAATAATTTATATGATCCTTTAAATTTAATTTAATTGTAGAACTAGATTTTTAACTTCCTATAAGATAATGCAACATATTAATTTTAAATTTTCATTTATTGATTCATGCAAGTAACTTCACTAAAAATCATTGTTATTTTATTGTTCATGTATCATATAGTATCAATTCCCATTTTCTTCAGTATAGGCATGTGGCAATGCAATGGTAACAGATCTTATACCATCAATGACTGTATTGTAACATTGTCATTTGGGAAAAATTCTTACGTATATGCGAGATATATATCAATCAAATGTGATAAAAATATATAGAAAAAAAATATATTGGTGTCTTTTTAAAAAATAAAAACAATAAAAAAATCATATTGACTAAAATATTTCT
This sequence comes from Aleurites moluccanus, assembly GCA_948193065.1. NCBI lineage: Eukaryota > Viridiplantae > Streptophyta > Magnoliopsida > Malpighiales > Euphorbiaceae > Aleurites > Aleurites moluccanus. The sequence goes on along the minus strand of CANXYC012067146.1, from coordinate 24,024 downwards.
TTATTTATTGATATTATATATATGAGAAAATTCTCTATATTAATGTTGTAGGCAAGAAATTTCCGTCACTTGGTAAACTATGGCACTATGCTCATATAAAAATTTTCTCCTAATATTGATGGTGTCAAAATATATTATAAATAGTAATGTCTGAAAAAAAAAAAAGACACAATGAAGGGCCTTTGAGCTGCGCTAGGAATTAGAATTTAAAGACATGGACAGCCCATTACACTTGGTAGGTGAGGGCTACGGCCTAAATAATGATATGTGTTGTTCATTGGGCCAGGCCCACAGGTATGCAAGAATTGTAGATGAAAGTGTGTTAGTTTATTGGTTGTAGCTGGTAGGTAAGAGAAGAGTAGTAGTTATAGCCTTGCTGGGTTTTGAATGACAAGTTTATTTTGAAGATTGGAAAGAAATGTCGGTTACAATTTTTTTGCTTATTAGATAGAACTTTAAAGAACTAGTTTGCTTAAGTTTGTGATAATATCTTTGGATAAGCTTTTTTCTCTTCTCTGAATCTGAATTTTCCAAAAATCTTTTTCTTTCCAAGACTAGCAATTCTTTGTTTGGATTCCATTTCATTGTCGTAGAGCTCAAAGTTAGCAAATTGCAATGTTTGGAGGACCAGGAGGTGGGCCTGGAGGTCCTGGACCAGGAGGAGGGCCTGGGGGGCCAGGCTGGGGACCAGGTCCTGGAGGACCTGGATGGGGTGGTCCAGGACCTGGTGGTGGACCATGGGGACCAGGACCTGGGGGACCTGGTTGGGGGGGTCCAGGACCATGGGGGCCAGGACCTGGGGGACCGTGGGGTCCTGGACCTGGAGGACCTTGGGGCGGTGGATTTCTAGGGCCTGGTGGCTGTTTTGGAGGGCTTGCTGATGGATTATGCAATATGGTATCTTCTTTGTAAGTAGCTTTCTCATTCTCTCTCTTATTTCGATTTCTCTTCAATTAGTTAAATGCAAGATTTTCAATTAACAGTTTATACAAGAAAACAAAATTTGAAGGAATGTACAGAAAATTAAACCAATAAGCCTTTTAAATGTTTTTTTTTTGGTGTTTTCCTATTATAATTTCATATTAATTAAAAAAAAAAAAAAGTAAAATAGATTTGTATTTGCAGGTTTTATTGCTTGTGCTGTTGTTGGTTGATACAAGATTGCTTTGGTGGACCTCGTGGTCCATATGGTCCTCCTGGTGGTCCAGGTGGACCCCCAAGGTTCTGATCCACTGGTTTGGCTTGGTTTGATTTGGTCAGGTTGGGGTCAGATCCTATGTTTGTTGATTTAGTGATGAAATAACGGTTTCCTCTTTCATAAACTTGGTGTTTGTTTACCATATTGTATATCGAAAGCATGGTCTAGATTTGCTGAATGCTTATGATATCGCTTCACCCACTAATTTCAGCTTTTGGCAACCAATGATAAATGTTAATGTATTAATTTATATTTGGATGAAAATAAAAATAGAATTTACTTACTGTTGCTTTCTGCGTGAATGTATAGCCTTCAAACTAAGTGTATTTCTGGTATTTAATGAACATGAAGTCTGTTTCAGTTCCTTTTATTTATTTCATTGGACAGGCGAATGAGTTCATTTTAGATTTCATTTGATGGGAGAATAAACAGAAATTCTATAAGAATTAAATATTTTATCTTAGGCAAAGAGTACTTCGTCAGACGTAACTTTATGTTTGAATAAATAGTTATTTAAAATGAATAGATTCAACATACATTAATATTTTATATTTTTTTTTTTTTTAAAATACGAACTTTTACCTTTATTTCTAATACACATCTCTCCAAAACCAACCCTAATCTGATCTTCAAGCTTTAATCCTAAAAGTCTTCATCATCATCTCAAAGTCTCAAGTAAAAGTCATTTTGATAACTATTTCCCAGCAAAATCAGTTTCCGAGCATTTTTTCTTAACTCTTTATCCATAACTTGTTCCAGTGTATTATTATTTATGTTATCGCTCATAAATGTACAATATGAAATTTCCAATCCAACAAACGGCCCGAACCCAAAAAAATAAGGTTTTGGTGCAGAGTACCACATCAAAAAGAACAAGAGGAAAAAATAATTTCCTTCGCATTAATGCAGCAAGATTCTACCATGCATCAACAGTACCAACATCGATGTAAATATGTATATTCTGTTTCAGCAATCACACGGAATTAGCAAATTATAACGGTTCAATAAGGAAATCATTTTGCAAAGCTACACAGGAATACAACAGCCAACACAACAGCAGCCATCGATTAGGAAAATTACAAGCAAACTCATGAAACAACTCCCAGTTAAGGCGTAAAGTATAAAACACTCGGAGAACCAAGAGGTGATGTCTGTAAGCCACAGCACAGCCTATAGAGCAGAGCACATTTTGCTCATAATACGAAAAGCTAATATGCACAGGAAAAAATTTAGTAAAAAAAAAAATTGAAAATCCTAATTCTTCACATGGCAATTAGAAGTAAAGAGACTGAACTACCCAGAAGCTTTTTTGTAGAATGCCCCATGCCAAGAGTATATAAGCGTACAACCGCCTCAGCAACCAACTTTTCTTGCACCATATGAATACCTGTCAAGAAAAATTCAGGAATTTCTATAATCTCATATACATGAAATGAGAGGACACCAACCTGAAAAGAAAATTGTTACTTTTTCGTAAGGGTTAAAACAATGCTCAGGCCACATGATATACATTAAGTTCAATGGCAGGCCAAAAGACAGCAGAAAATTCATGTCACTTTTTTTTTTTTTTGAAAAAAGAAAATAAAAATTGCAGCAATTAAATGTAATGTTGAAAGTTAACTGATTGATAGATGACAATACTGGATAAAAAGTTCATCAAACACAATATTAAAAAAATAAAAATAAAAAGATTTGAGCAGGTTCATAAGAGCACAAACAGCAACATCAATATGATCAGAAAGGTTTGTTAATATGAAAAATAAAAATAGAGAGTTTGAGTAACCACTGGATTCACACCTGTTTGTCTGTCATTCACAAGCGATCTTGGTATCAAAGCTGCTAAGGCATATGGCAAATGCCTGGAAAGCTGAGATAGGATACCGATAATCCATGGTGAACACATCCTTCCCCACTTTCCCAAACTGGAGTATAACATTCTCATGCTCCTGTGTGCCAACTCCAGTCTCTGGAGAAGCAACCAGCTGAAAATTCTTAACTGAAGCAACTGTCACCCGTCCATTGAAGTTTAGACACCAGCACTGGAGTTGTTCATGCCACCTGGGTGCCTTGTTCCTTAACACTAGCATTCCATCTTTATGGCTGGGCAGAGGACCAGATTGGAAATTCTCTGTGCGCATGGATTTTGATCTGAAAAAGGGAAGTGATGGAAAGGAATCCAAATTGCTATGCAAAAATTCAGTCTGGGTGGGGGCCACTCCTCCAGGCTCAATAGATGAGGCAGGGATCGCATCCATAGTGCATTGCATTCTCCTTGGACCTCTGAATTCCAAAATATCACACAGCATTATAACCCAGAAAAAAAAGTAACATGATAACCAAACATTATTTGCCACAATGCTTTTGTTTTTATTTTCCCTGTTGCATAGATGTCTTTTCCTTGTACACCATGCAGAAAATTTGAAAGGCACCTAACTTACCTTGATCCCAAGACATTCAGCTCATATGAGACATGCCCCATAGGAAAGTTCCCAGCAGGCACCCTAGGAGAAACCTGTTTCATGTTAACTATCCTGGTGGAGCGACATTTAGCAACTTTTGCTCCAGAATTTGGAGGCTGCACATCATAGATTGTGAACTTTGTTCCCAGAAAATTGGATCTGTAGTTAAGGAAACAGAATCATAAACTTAGACTTACAAAAGAAGAAAAAGATCAGTTTTGTCATCTAATGGCTGGCAATACCTCAACTTTCCAATGTAAGTGCTGCTCCCTCTAGACACATCATCACAGTTTAAGGAGATAATGTAATCTGTGTAAGTTGGCCTCCTGCATCTCCGCGCAGCAAGAAGAAACTTGCCATCGTCATTTGAAGCTGACAATATACCATACAACTAAAACAGTTTAATACTAGCAACTTAAAGAGAAGCATCAAATCAAAACAGGAATCTACTCATCTCCAACATTGTTGAGGGAAACTAACCCTCCAGAAATTCTCATTAAACGAGTGCAGCAGCACTTGTCTCCAGGGATAGAAAGCAACAGTATTCAAATAAACTCATCGAGACATATACAAGGAAAAAAAAACAAAGATTTAGTTACTCACCTTGATTTAAGCTGAGATATAGATAATATGTTTGGTTGCTACGATTCCGTTTAATGTAGCATTGAAGAAGGGAGCCCCTTGGACCAGGCTGCAAAACAAAATAACCCAAGGCCTTTGACATTAGCTGTAAGGGAAAGGGCAAATGCCTTAGATAAGCAAAGTTAAATTTCCATTAAAAGGGTTTACAAGAAGAGACAGAAATCTCCAAGTAGTTTCTACTCATGGCATCATAGAACACCCAAGAAAAGCCAACACAATAATCTTTGAAAGAGTATTAATTCAAAACAGATAAAAATATGAGAAAACTTTCTGGCATTAATTTGACACCTACAAGCCTTTAATTTGTCCTTATTGGCTTTCGCCCACAGAGTGTGGCATACACAACCAAGTATTTTCAGAGACAATGCTTCTACACATCACTGGGTGACTAGAGCAAGGAGGATAAAGTATACCATTTTCTGTACAATGCAAAATATCAGAGGCAGCACTATGACAATAGCCTCATGAAATGTTCAGCAAGTCAGTTCCATCACAAAAAAACAAGCAAAAGAAAACCAAATAGTAAGTTTAAAATCACAAATTCATTGTAAACCTCCGAGAAATAGAAAAACAAAATCCAGTGAACCTGTCCCTTGAGTTGTGAGTGCTAAACTGTCACAACGCCAAAAGAGTAAAGATAAAGTTAGTTGGACTAGATTAAAATTAAAATTGATAAGAGTATGCTGCAAGATTACAACATTTCCATCAGGGAAGGGGTCATAATTTTTCCCATCACATTGATGACACAACCAAAATACAGCAATTGACCATAAAATACCGTCACCATCACTACATGGTCAAATACTAAAGCTAAAGAGATGAGAAACAATTTAACCAAGAATTTTCGAAATTGTTATTAAAAAGTCTGGATTCCACTACACATGCAACACACATAGATAACAGAAAATAAAACTTGTATAAAAGCAAAATCAGGGACAATATATAAACCTGCTTCAAGGAAATTGGGAATGTCAATTTGCCTGAAAGTTCCAGAGATTTCACCATTTCTTTCATAATCTCCCTCCAATTTCTACAAACACCAGCACAAGCAACCACATTCTTTCGAGATGGCCAAGTACTCTCAGATGCCTCAATTCTCATTAGTACATCCCTCAAAAGCTCAGGCGGCATGTTAGCCCAACTGCTCTGCTTAAATGCATCAACGGGCACAAAAGAGCTATCTTGAACCACCCTTTGAGACCTGGATCGCATCCCATAACCAAACTTGACATCGAATCCTTTTCTAGACATGCTCCCAAACTCACCCCTCATGTCCTGGAGTAAGCTTTTGAAAGACATATTGGTCCCCCTTAAACTTTTAACTCTCGAGAATCAATCAAGACCCTCAGAGAACTCCAAAAATTATCTTGAAACACCCGATCTTCTGAAAATTCTTATCACTTTCACATTTTTATCCACAAAAAACTGAGCTTTTTTGTAAAACAGAAGCTGATAAACACTGATCAACAATACCAAGAAGCTTCAAAAGCTAAAAATCCATACTTTAGATGGAAGCAACAGCCTATTCCGCTAATTCAACCCCAAAAATGTAAAGATCAATATCAACACAGATTCAGATCTACAGTTCCATAATCAGACAATTATCACATTGAAACATAAAAAATCAGTATTATCCACAAAGTGAATAACCACAAATTCCAATAAGTTACATCAAGTTTAGAGATACTGGGATAAGCAAACCTCAAAACGACGGTAGAAAGGGATCTGGAGGCAAGCAAAATCGGAACTTGGGATAGGAGTCATGGGATATTGAAAGACATTGTCGTTAAACCTAGGAGTCGAGTTGAGAGAGAGAGAGAGAGAAAGAGAGAAAGAGAGACTAGGGTTTGGTATGCGCTGTGATATGCATGTCTATAGTGGGGTCAGGGATAAGGCCAAAGAGACCTCTATGGGTCCCAGTTTTCCTTATCCAATAGTTGCATTTATCTGGGGCTGGGCGCCCGGGCCCGAGTTTTGACAACGGTACATCCGCACTGTATTTATTTTTTATTTTTTTAATGAACAAAACTTCTAATCAATATGGACATATGAGCATCTAAAAGAGAATTTTGGCAAGCTGAGTAGTGAGTCTGCTATTTTTATTTTTAAATGAGATAAATTTAAATTTTATAAAATTTATTTATTATCGTCTCTAATTAATAATATAATATATATATCATTCACATAATTAATTTTATAAAATTAAAATGCAATGTATTATTAATATTGATTTTTATAACTTGGAATTATTCCTAGTATTTTAATTTCACTAGTTCCGTATCAATGGAATTGTGAAGTAAATTTTGGTTTAGTAATAAGATTGAAATTCAACTTAAAATTTAAAACGTTTCATCAGTCATTATATTCATTTTTTTTTTTTTTTTTTTTTTTTTTTGTAGAAGAGTTTATACTGTTTTTAAATAGAGATTTTGTATCTTTGTATAATGTTTTTGTACTCAACTTCGTTGCACCCTAACGTCAAATAAGTTATACTGAATTTTTTTTTTTATATAAAATTAAACTTTTATTTATTAATAATATAAAATTACACAATTTTATAATTACTTTTCAGATGAATTTTTTGTGAATTTAATATGGACACTAACAATCAATCGTGATTTCGATTGCAAAAAATCAAATTTTTAATTCTAATTAAATTATTGATCAAATAACAAATTAAAAGAAAAATCAGTCATTCAAAAAATAGAAAAACAAATAAACAAATCATCAGAATGAGAATAAATATAGAAGAAAATTATATCTCTTAAAAAACTAACAAATTTAAATATTATTGAATAATAAAATTAAAAGTAAAATGAAAAGAGAATAAAATAGTTCATTGTCTGCCTTAAAATGATATATTTGTAACAATTTTTAATTGAATTAGTTTTTTTTAATGTTGATTTTTTTTTTTTTTTTAAATATCAGAATAAAGTTCTATCACTTACATAATTACAATTTACACCAAACTTGAACCACTAATTATTATCTCAACAATCTTTCAACGAATAATAAATAATGAAAAAAAAAATGTAACCATTAATTTTATAACAGACTATTGAAAGGTTGGCCATATTCAGTACATAATTGGAGAAAATAAATAAATGGATGAAAACACACAAAGTAATAGCATGACCTCTTGCTTTATGCTGAAGTGCCCTCTCTAGATTTTATACCAACTTATAAACTTTACAAAAAGGCCGATCTGATGAATGACTTTAGCTTAACTTAAATTTGCTTTTCACTTTATGTGATTTGCCATTGCCATCCTTTTTACATAAGACTTGTGGCAGCACTGCACTTTTCTTATTGTTTTAATAAAAGTTCTATTCCGAAAACATGTTGTTTTAAAAAAAAATTACTATATATAATTTTTATTTTTTTTATTTTAAAATTTCAAATCAATATTTTTAATTAATCACTTAAATATTTAAAAAAATTATATATATTTTTTAAATTTCAAAATAACATTTAATGCCTAAATATGATTCGAATTAATCCGTGCAATTTGCCCATCATAAATATATTAGGTAATCCGTATTATCCTGCAAATTTCAATGTAGTATCCTATCAAAATTTTAATTTTATCAAATATTAATATTTTGAATTAATACTTATATCAAATAAATCTTTAAATTTTTATAATAATAATAATATTTTACCCTCCTTGATATTCAACAAAAGAAAATGTCTATAATATAATATAAGCCTTTTAGAAAAAATATTTACATAATCATTTGAAGGAGTTTTTATTTTTTATTTTTTTAAATTACTAACGAAAATATTTTTATAAAATAATAAAAATGAGATTACAATCACTTATATTATAAATTAAATTTTTATTTAAAAATAAATAATTAAAAGTAAAAAAAATTAAAATGTACTTATAAGATAAAAGGTAAAAATTGATATTTTGAGAAAATATTAATGACAACAAACTTGTAATACATATTGAATGCTCTAAAATGAAACAGTGAAGTGTGAGATAAATTTGGTGGAGTTGGCATAGTTCTGTCCCAGCTAAATATAGACACTTATATTAATAATATAAATATTAATTTATAATAATTTATAAGTTTTAGCTTATGACATTTCAAAGATTAGTTACTATAGACAAATCAATATAAAAGTTATTACCAATTAATCTTTTATTTACTGTAATGGGTACTGTAAGGTATATCAAATTTAAATACTTATTAATCAAATTTAAATTTACATAAAGAGAATTTGGACAGTTTTTTTTTAATATTACGAGGAAGAATGATTATGAATTTATCTTGTTGCACTTATTGCTAAATTATATTTTTATATTTAGATAATTAATTATTTTAAAAAATAATACATTTAAAATTTATTTTCATTTTTATTTTTTATGATTTTACATTTGAAATTGATCATTTATTCCAACCAACATTTATTTATATATATATATATATATACACACAAATATTTTGAGTTTGTAAAAATTACTTAATTTCTTAATTATCTAAGTGATTATGAAATAGATATATACTAAACTTATGGAAAATTTAACATTTTCTAAATTTAAATTAAACTTTTAGATAAGTATGTTAGAAAGTGTAATTTAAAAGCTGAATCTTTACTCATATTGATAGGAAGAAAGAAGTTTCGAGGAAAGAACTTGAAAATTTGTTTAGTTGAGTTAGAAATAAGAAGGGAATACTCCATAAAAGCTAAGCCAGAAGCAAACATGAAAATGAATGAATGTCAACTACAGCAATTCGGCATTTTGCTGGTTATTGTTAGGGTAGGTGTCCATGGCGTTCCTTGGAAGCATCGAAATACTTAATTTGGTCAGCTGGTGATTAATAAATTTAAGTAGTATTTAGTAATATTCAAAAATAAATATTAAAAATTAGATGTTAAATTTTAAATATTATATAAAATAAGTGATATAATTTTTAAATTATAAAAATATTTTAAAATATAATCACTTATTATATTAAAATTTTCTGACTCAATTATTAATATAAACTCAAAGTCTTACCTTATTTGACTATTTTGATTAAAATTGTATTATAATTTATTTAAACTTCATATGAAATTTAAAATTAATAAACTTTTAATTTTTATATTATATTAAATTTTTAATTTAAAATATAAATTTAAATTGAAATTGAGATTAAAATTTAAATATACACCAAAAAAACAATTAAATTTAAAATATATCATAAATTTAAATTTAATTAAATAAAAAAAAAAACAATTCGTTTGTGGAGTGGACGGTGGAGTGAGTCCTGAGTAGCGTGGAGTCTACAAAAACAAAAAGAGGAAAAGGAAGTGATATCACCGTCCCCACCAAAACACAATCTAAATCAATTGATTTAAAGATCGAGCGGCCAACCTTTAATTAGATTACATGGACGAGACCACACTGTAGTAGAAACTAAAACCAGTAGTAAGTTTCGCGCGGTCTTGCCTTAGCATCGACTCTAAAAGAGTCCAGTCTCCACCTGATTCCCTCCTTTGAACTTATCTCTGCAACTGCAAAATCAAATTCAATTTATGTTTTGTCTGAAACCAAATTAAGATGCTTGGCTGCAAATTCAAGGTAAACTTCTCTTCTGCTTCATCTCTTTGTCTTAGTTCTTAAGCTTTCTCTATCTTCTCTTCTTCTAATGTTTTTTAGAAAAATATTTTTGTTTATTTTTTAATGAATTTAATTTTCAGATTTTAGCTTTTAATTATTAGTCCTGACTGCAATTTTTTTTTAATGTTTAAAACAGTGAGCCTATTGATCAATTGAAGAGATGGGTTCCAATTTGTTATCAGTGGTTATGAAATTGGGTTTCAAATCAGGACCTGATGAAGTCCATGTTGATTCTATAACTTTGTTTGTTACTCTACTTTGTGCTTGCATTCTCATCGGTCATCTTCTTGAGAAGAATCGATGGATGAATGAATCAATTACTGCCCTTTTTATTGTGAGTTGCTTTGTTTATGGTTGAGACTGTTGACTCTTAATTATGATACTGAAGCTCAATTTATTAAGGGCATTAGATGATTATCTGGCTGTTTCATTACAGGGCCTTTGTACTGGGGTTATTATCCTGCTGACCACTGAAGGAAAAAGTTCACACCTTTTTCTATTTAATGAAGAGCTTTTCTTTATATATGTTCTTCCACCTATTATATTCAATGCTGGGTAAGTAATTATAGTAATTAGTAATTATCTTCTTTATCTGTCTGTCTTCCCCATTTGTTATCACATTGCAATTTAGCAAATATCATGGCCATGTGATGCATCATACTTGATATATGGAGGTTTATTTTCTGTCCTTTTCCTAGTATTTATTTTTTCATTTAAATATGTCCAATATTAGTTTGAGCATGATTGTATGTTAAACCATATAAAAATAATTGAATGAAAAAGAATGATTGAATTTAGAGGAATGAAGAATTGAGTGTGAGAATAGATCTCACATTGATTAAATATAAGATATTTAATGAGATTATATATAATTTAATTCTCCAATCCCAATAAATAGCTTTTGAAATTGACACTCTCAAAGCTATATAAACTCCAACATTTGTAACATGGTAAATTCAAGCAAGTTACAATGGTAACTTAAAGTTTAACATGATATTAAAGCAGTAAAATGATCATGAACTCTTAGGGCTCATAGTTGAGACCCCAAACGTTACATGTGAACTATGTTCCCAGGTGGCCCGGACTAAGCTCATCATATGCTGTCAATTTTCAACTAGGATTAACCTAATAATTTTACCTAGTTGCGACTTGAGGGAAATATTAAACTATATAAAAATAATTGAATAAAGAAGAATAATTAAATTAAAAGGAATGAAAAATTGAGTGTGAGAATAGATCTCATATTGATTAAATATTAAGATGTTGAATGAACTTATATATAATTGGGTTCTTCAACATAATGCTCTCAAGACTATAAACTCCAATATTTATAATATGGTAAACTCAAATAAATTATAATGGCAACTTGGGGTTTAATAAGTTATAATCAAATGAGCCTTCTTATTACTTTTTTTTTTTTTTTTTTAATTTTTTAATTTATAGTGCCTATATTGCGAAACACTGGCCGTTGCTGGCACTTGGGCTCTAATCTTATTAATAGTACAAAAGGAAACTTGCCTATACTAGAGTCAAAATTCAGAAAATCAACAATCAAGATTTTCTTGGAGTCATTTTTTTAATACGCTTTGGATGCATATATGGGTTGTATAATTGCTCAAATGGGATCATTCATACATCTGTTCATAGGATGATTCTGATGTTTTATACCTGCATGTAACAGATTCCAGGTTAAAAAGAAGCAGTTTTTTCGAAACTTCATGACAATCACTCTATTTGGTGCTGTTGGGACTTTAATATCCTTTATAATAATATCAGTGGGTAAGTTACAAATCTCTGGGCACATTGTATTTCAAAACCTCTTAATTTAACTTATTATCATTATCTGTATTCATGTGGCTGACTACAACTTTGCTTAGCTTCTTTAGTGATGGACCTACGATACCTTCTAAATATTTTTGTTCAGAAATGTCAATAACTAATAATAATAATAAAAAAAAGTAGCTGTGTCTTGTGAAAATAAACAGTAGATTTTTTTTTTTTTTATTTGTCATGGTTGTAACTTCTAATTGTTTTTCAGGTTCAGTGAAGTTATTCAACAAATTAAATATTGACTTCTTGGATACAATGGATTATCTAGGTACTCTGTCTCACTCTATTCTCTGTGGTATAACATTTATTTACTGGGTATGATTTTATAACTAGGATATATTACACGTAGATGCAATGTTCATGAACCCATTCAGTAGGGGGGAAGACTCTTTTACTGTTCCCTTTCCTTTATCATTTTGGGAATTATATCTGTTTACTTCCTTTGTATCCCTTTTAGGAGGTATGTCTATATCGTAGTACTTATCATAATTAGAAGCCATATTTTAATGATGCATAATTTTAGTGCTATTAAAAAAAAATATGTTGCTTTATATAATTTCTTTTGCGATACTGTTATTAATTTTACTTTCCTTCCTTTTTTAGCACTGGGAGCAATATTTTCAGCCACAGATTCTGTTTGCACCTTGCAGGTATAAATACTTTCAAGATTCTCTTTTTAAAGATAAAACATAACATACTTTGCTGAGTTTTATATTTGATATGGCAGGTGCTCAATCAGGAAGAAACACCTTTGCTTTACAGTCTAGTCTTTGGGGAAGGTGTGGTAAATGATGCCACATCTGTTGTGCTTTTCAATGCAATCCAGCGATTTGACCTCTCTCACATAACCTCAAGCATTGCCGTGCAGCTGTTTGGCAATTTCTTGTATTTATTTGCTACGAGCACATTGCTTGGGGTGGCAGTGAGTTCCTCTCTCTCCCTTCTGTTCTGTGCTTATGCTTGGTGTTTAAAGTTTTTCATTGTTTTACTTTTAGTACCTTTCTTCTGCATTCTCTTAATCTTGCTTTTATTGATTGATATTTTGAATTTCCCTTTTTATTTTTGAGTAGCAAGTTCCTTCTTTCCCTATTGTTATAGTAGCCATTTCAGGTTTTTATTGGAGCTTTATCTCACTTATGTTCTACCCCATTAGCTTATAAAAAAGATGTGGTTTTCATGGGAATACTTACATTTATTTTAGATCCAAACTGAATCCTAAGTCTCTTTGCTCCAGATTTCCTAGAAGTGGAAGAATACATCTTTATATCTCTTGCATTATGTTTTGTTAAAGCTGCCAACTTTTCCTACTAGTCTACTACCAACTCCTATTTATGGATTTATTCAAGATTCCATTTAGAAAACAAATAATCTTAATATGCAAAGCTCTAACTTTCTCCTCCCGACAAAATAACCTAAATAGGAAAAGCCTAATATATTTATTTATGCCAACCTTTATGGCTTTTTACAACTATAAACAACCACTGAATTTGAATTCCAAATTCAGTCCTGTAAACACTTTCACAATCTCTAACAAACCCCCAAGGACACTCTCTCACCCTCTTGTATTGTCTTGGTCAAAGCCACTAAATTCCCTATCAATAAACTCCTATATATGGAGTTAACCTCCCTTTTTGGTATAAGAAATTGCCTTGAATATGACTTCACAAACCTCTTAACTTCTTATCCCACAGAAAAAAAAAAGATTTCTGAATGGGAAAACCAAAACCAAACAGGAATTTGAGGGTCGCTACCCATTTTATCATAATAACTATTATTTTGTATTAAGTTCTGGAATACATCAATTGCATATGCAGATACATTTAAGAACTGTAAAATATCTTCTTGTAACACTTTCTTTGTTTGTACTCTCAGGTTGGATTAGTAAGTGCTTACATCATAAAGAAGTTGTACTTCGGCAGGTATGTCAAGGGAAAGTAATCTTTTTGTCCTCAATTTGTTGTTTAGATTTAGAAACGAATTCGATCTCTAGGTTTAGATAGATGTTCATCCCTCAATTTTATTTCTGGGGCTTGGCCGCCCTGGAACGCTCCTTATTCTTAATCTTCAGAGTTTGCTATATTGTTTCATTTTGAAAATTTTATTCAAGTCTGATATATTCCTATAATCTATTTTTGATTTTTGCATACGTATGCATCATTTCAGGCACTCTACTGATCGTGAAGTTGCCCTGATGATTCTCATGGCTTATCTTTCATATATTATGGCTGAAGTAAGTTTACTATTGCTTTGCTAAGAGCCTCTGAGATCCTCATAATCATTTTTCATAAAAAATGTGTTTAATCTTAAACTTAGATATTATTCCTGCTCTAATGATATTTTTTCTTCAACTTATTTTTCAACTAGCTGTTCAATTTAAGTGCCATTCTCACTGTGTTCTTCTGTGGGATTGTTATGTCGCATTACACCTGGCATAATGTTACTGGAAGTTCAAGAGTCACTACCAAGTAATTAACCTTTTAAACAGTTCCTTAGGACATAGAAGATAATTTTGGTTTTTGGTTGTTAAGTTCTTCCCCATCGTGGTTTATTGGTGTCCGTGACTAAAATTCTGCTGTTTACTTGTTTCTGCAGACATGCTTTCGCAACATTGTCGTTTATTGCTGAAATTTTCATCTTCCTCTATGTTGGTATGGATGCCTTGGACATTGAGAAGTGGAAGTTTGTGAGCAAGAGGTAATCCTAGACCTAGAGCATACATAAGGGTAGCTTCTTCAAGTCTCTTATTTCGATGTGTTGTAAATTCTTATTCCTCTCCTTGTTTTTAACAATGTTCTTGGATAGCATCATCTTCTGCCAAATGAATTGACATTTGCAATTTGCTGATTGCAATAGCACGTATTGACTATGCACTTGATTTTCAGTCCTGGCACGTCGGTTGGTGTGAGTTCAATACTACTTGGGCTAGTTCTGGTTGGAAGAGCTGCTTTTATATTTCCCTTGTCCTTTGTATCCAATTTGACCAGGAAGTCTCATAGTGACAAAATTGGATTAAAGCAGCAGGTAGGCATTCATTGTCTATAATTTCAAGCTTTGCATCCCAGTGAAAACCAAATGAGTTGTTAATTTTACTCTAAACAGGTTGTGATATGGTGGGCTGGGCTCATGCGAGGAGCTGTATCTATGGCGCTTGCATATAATCAGGTAATATTAGGCAAGGTCCAAAAGTCTAGGGTGTTTGCAGTTTTACAAACAGTGATAGGATGACCAGTCTAAACGTTGACAAATCCAATAATTTCATTGCTTTTAATATCAGGGAAATGCTGTAGTTTGATTCTACTCCTGAAATGAATTGAAAAATCTAAACAAGATTAGTGCTAGGAGCTAAGGGAGTTCTTTTTTGCCTCTTTTGATTTCTTTGGTTGTCCTGGGTTTCTACATCTAGATATTGCAGTACTTTCTCTGTTGTATATTAGAATATTATTTTTATTTTATTTTGTAATACAAAACTTTGATTAAATGGGTACATAGGGAATAGGGATGGCATAAATTGATTTGGTATTGTGTTCTTATGCATTCAATTTTATACTATAACATCCATGCAGTTTACGAAGTCGGGGCATACTCAGCTGCCAGGAAATGCAATCATGATAACCAGCACCATTACTGTTGTTCTTTTTAGTACTGTGGTAAGAGATCTCACTTGCTTATCCTAGCTATTTTTCTTAACAATAGTGCGTTCATCTTATTTATATTGATTGGAAATCACACTCTCCAGTATTTGGCAATATAATTGAGAGTAAATATGCTTACATATATAGGGCAACCTGCTAGCTTAAAATAGCAGTTTCATCATTACAGTATTTATTTGGATGCTTGAGGTTCTATGCTAGTTTTTTGGCTGACCCCTCTAATATAGCAGTTTGATCATTATGTTAACAGTAGTGCTGGAGGTGTCAAATCGGTTGCGCATTGTTAACCAACTGTGTTTATACTATTGAATTTAGGTTTATAATTAAAATTGAATAGAGAAATGGCCCCAAAATTTATCCCTTCTAATAGAAGGGATTACCAGTAGTTGAGAACTTCTAGTTGGAATATTATAAATACCTCAGTCAATTGATCATTTTCCTTGTCAGATTTTTAGCATGTGCATGAAGCTATCTTATCAAAAAAATGTTCAGAGAATTTTTAGCTTGTGTTCTGTTAGTTTTGTGGAGAGACGAATTATATTTCCATCTCTTTCTGGTCCTGTGTGCTTTGATGTTTAACTATTTGTTCTTTCCAGGTATTTGGATTAATAACCAAGCCTCTTATAAGGCTGTTGTTGCCCATGAAACACCCAAGCCAAGGGGGACATTCTGACTTAGTCTCAAAGTCTCTTGTTTTGCCTCTTATTGCTAATGGAAAAGATCAAGAATCAGACATAACCAATGACAGTATTACTCGTCCAACAAGTCTACGCATGCTCCTAACAACTCCAACCTACACTGTCCATTACTATTGGCGGAAATTTGATGATGCTTTCATGCGTCCTGTGTTCGGTGGAAGAGGATTTACCCCATATGATCCTGATTCACCAACAGAAGAAGGGGTTCTTCACTAATGTTAACAACAAGGAAACACCGTAATTTAGTACATGTATAGAATAAGAAGGGTTGTAAAGGCTTTATCACTTGTAAATAGTTAAAGAGAAGGCTTTTTCTTCTGGGATTTTTACTGGATAATTTATTGCAAACAGGTTTTATACCTAGGAGAATGTGGTTGAGAGAACTCACTATAGATACACAACTCGATTATATATGTAAATATATATGCGCACCTCTTACTTCAGTATCAATGTACTAGCCACATATATATACTTTTTTTATCGACTGGGTAACATTTCTGTATTCATTATGTTTATTAAATCTGGAATTGTTTTGAATGTTGACGTTAATTCTGTCATATAGCTTTCAGCAATGAAAGATTGATTTTATTAGGTTGAAGGGCTGCTGTGTAAACCTCATGTGCACGTATAAATTTATTATATTAAATATTATTAAAATATAATTATTTAAAAATTTTATAAAAAATTTTAAATAATTAAAATAAAACATATAAGAAATTATTGTATAAAAATACATAACAGTCCCCTCAAGCCGATTTTATTACTGAGTATTCATTAATTAAGTATCTATAATAATAAATGGATAACATCGTAATATACGCCATTGTTTTCCACCTGCTATTTATGGTTGTTCCTTGTTAACAGAAATTGTAAAAGATTACGAGGTTGTTTGACGGTGTTGGTGGCTAGTATAACTGTTCATAATAGGGTTTAGATTTAAAAAATATTAAATATCAAAATTTTCAAAACTTCGACTTACTTGCAATTTTCTTTATAAATTATAATCTGAGAATATTTATATTAAAAAAATAATTTTTTTAATATTTTAATTATAATTTTGAATTACTAATGAACTACGATACCTCATACTATCAAAAACAGTAACGTACCAAACCACCTAGCTATTATCCGAGCAAACCTTGCATGACATTTCCTTTGAGACCATCGGGTTTGGTAGCGAGTTTTGTAAAATTTATATCGATTTATTTAATAATAAAAATATTTATTTTATTATTTGCTTTATTTTAAGTCAGGACGGGATAAATAAAAGGACGGATTGAATATATAAATTTATATATTTTTTATTTTTAAATTTTTTAAATATATTTATTTATTTATTGATATTTATATATATATTAAATATTCATATAATATAATTTATATTTTATATAAAAAATAATTATAAATTAAAAAAATATATAAATTATATATAAATAAAATATTAAAAAAATAAAAATATATATAATATATAATCGAATCGGGTTCAGGGTGGATATTATTATTATTCGAATTCGATCCGAAGTCGTCATAAATATAAAATAAAAAAGTTATTTCTCCCTATTTACTAAATGAATTGAATATTATCTACCTCATTTGAATCGAATATCTATGAGTCGGGTCAAAATTGTCATTTCTATTTTGAATCGTGTGCTCTCTTTTCAATCTTATGAAAATGCGGGGTATAAATAAAATATATATATATTTTTTAAATACTGAATATGATTAAAAAAATAATTTAAAAAAAAGTCTAAAATAATTGTGATTTAATTTAATTTTTTTTTTTTGGTCATTCAGCAATTAAAAGTAATATGGTATCAATAGCTTTTAAGGCAACATGTGTATACAAATTAATGGAGATACCAAATTTGCATAAAATGGAGATTTGAGTGATTGACCAATATTTCGACCGTTGCTTACGCTCTCTTTTGCACCCACCCCTCCGCTCCACTTGTAGACACTTGGCACATCTACAGCTATACTTCTTTTTTTAAATCAGTTTGACCGTTAGATTCAGAGCCAGATTTGCAATCCGAGGGGCCACAGTTCTGCAATATAATATAATCATGAGCAGATGAATCTACTTTTTTTGTTCACGTGCCATTTTATTATTGGCCGAAAATACAATTAAATAATAGAAAGAGAGAGAGAATAATGAAAATTTTAAGTCCAAAAAACTATTTATTTAAAACGACTCTTTCATAGCCAAAGTTTTTCTGTAGCAGATTCCAAATGTACTGAGCTAGCAGCAGCTTCAGCTTCAGAGACACAGAGAGAAAGAGAGACTCCATTGTCGTCTCTCAGACTCTCACAAGAAGAAACGAAGATCACTCAGGTACCTTAATTAATTCCTCTTCTCTATATGTGTTTTAGCTTATTTCTGGGATTAATTAACCTTCAATTATGCTTCTTCTTTTTCCCTGATTTGCTCCGGATTTGCCGTCTCTTCTCTTGTTTGAATTTTTGGTAAAGGCTCTCCATATTAGGGCTTAGGCAGGTAATTTGGCGTCTCGAAATGGAAGTTTCCCTCTGTGGTTTTTAAATGGCTTTGTAATTACTAAACTAACCCTAGCTTTTTATTCTTGTACTCTTTAACGGATGATGACTAAAATTGTCTTTTTAATTTTTTTTTTTTGTCTTTCTTTAATAATATGACTATAGCAGAAGCGGTAACGTTTGTTTGGTTTGCTGCGGATTTTGGCTGTCTTTATTCGAATTTCTATAAGATCAAAATTGATATTGAGGTGTGTTGTTGTTTTATACTAGTTAAAGAAGAAAAGGGGTTATCAAAAATCAAGAAAGATGAAGGAAATTATGGCAGAGAAGGAAACGTCACACTGGTGGTGGTTTGACAGTCAACACCGCCATAGCACATGGCGCTCTCCCTGGCTACAGTCTACTCTTGGCGGTGAAAATACCTTTTTCTAACCTTTTATTATATCTGTGGTTCTTGTTCTTGGTTTTTGTTTGTGTTGTCTTGAATTTGATTTTTATGGAAGGGAATGGGTCGCTTTCTATTGATTATTGACACTTTTGGAGTATGCGTGTGTTTTGAAAAAATCCCAATTTTTTGAATTGTTTATATAATCCAATTTTTTTTTTCAATTCTTTCTCTTTTCTCTGTCATTCTTGTGAGAAATTGAATGTAACTGCAAGTAATGAACTAGTAAAGATTGGTGTTAACTTATTGGGGGTAGATTTATTACTTCTATGTATTTAATCTTGGTTTGTTTTGATTATCTAGTAAATATTAGATTAAAAATAGTAGTAGTATTTGGCTGAATCTTTGTAGACTCTTTGATAGAATACAGTGATGAGAATCATGAATTAATTATTATAGAGAAAGTTTAGGAACCAATTCCAAGATGGCTTCTTTGTGCGTATGTTCTTGGATACACGTGGGGTTAGAGGAAAGTTCTAGCAAGGACAGTTCTTGCTGTTGCATAACCATGGACGATAGTCCCCTCCTGTTGTTTTCCTTCTCTTTTTGTTGGAATACAACAGAGAGACCCTTGCAATGAAAGAGGGCGATGTTTTTTTCTTTTTTCTTTTCTTTTTTTTTTTTTTTTGCAAATACTTTATATTGACCTGAAGAACCTCAAGGTACTGTGATATGGATCATATATTATCTCCTTGGCACTACTTTGGAGGGTGATGTATGATTGAATTAGGATGACAGCTTTTGTAGTCAAATTTTACGATTAAGTCCTAATAATTACTTTTAAAAGTCAAGTATTAAAATATAATTGTAAAAAGAATAAAGTTTTAGTACTACGAAAGTTATAATCCTGTTTGTTATTTGATGACCATATGTGAACGTCATAGTGAGCGTGATTATGCTGGTGGTCCTTAATGCAGAGGGTACTGGTGTCACCAACCACTGATTATTTTTTTTTCATATAAAAACTTACTTTCAGGAATGGCCTCTGAAAGTTCATTTTATCATTTTTAAGTTTCTAAAGGCTCTTGTTATAGCCTAATAATGTACCGGACCCATTGGTATTTTAGTCAAACGTAAAGAAACCTTTCTCAAGTTAAAATGTAGACGCTATAAGAACACTGAAAGTTGGTAAGGGCCATGGACTCTTTCTAAATTTCAATGTTCTTTTTCCTGCATGGACCCCTTCGATGAACTAATCAATGCATCTTTTTCTTTCATTTCTTTTCATGGACTAAGCATAAATTTCTCCCCCCCCCCTCCCCCCCCTCTCCCCCCAAGAGTCAACCTGGGATGTTGATAGTACGTCAGCTCAATATGAATTTTTATTAGTTACATAAAGCTCGATATGAATTTTTATTAGTGACATAAAGCTTGAACTGGTTATGAGTTTTAAATGAAACTGATATTTTGGTACTAGTGAATCAAAAAAGGTGAAATTCGCAGTTGTAAGCGTCCTTAATTTTAATGGTTGAAATTGATTGCTAATGGTGTTCTACAACGCATCTTATTCCATTCTTACAATTGTGAACTCAAGGTTTGATTATGCATTTTTCTCTTTACTGAAAAATTATTAATTTGTGCCTCTAGGATTTTAACTCTGTATATCTGATTAAATAACTAATTTGTGGCATTTAAAATCTTTTTTTTTTTTTTGGCGTGTCAGAGCTAGACAAGAAGACGAAGGCAATGCTCAAACTGATAGAGGAGGATGCAGATACCTTTGCTCAACGTGCAGAGATGTATTACAAGAAAAGGCCAGAACTAATTAGCATGGTTGAAGATTTTTACAGAACACATCGGTCGTTAGCAGAGCAATATGACCAACTCAAGTCTGACTCTGGAAATCGCCTCATAACAACATTGGGGTCCCCATGTTCAACAAAGTGTCACTCCCAGAAGTTAATGGGTGGGATGGATCAATCCTATGACAGTGATTCTGAAACCTATGATCCAGAGGACTCTGCCATATCTGAAGTTCATGATCCTGAGGAGGAAGACTCTTCTGAACTTGATGAAGAAATGGGAGAAGTTGAGGAACCTGAACAAACATTGGGAACCAGAGTAATTGAAGTTCCAGGTTCAGTATCCAATGATGAAGTGATGAAATTGCAGGAAGAAATTGAAAGACTGGAAAAAGAAAGCAGGATTCAGAAGGATCAACTTTTGCAGAAAGATGAAGAGAAGAGAGAGGTTATAAGACAGCTCAGTTTAGCTGTGGAAATGCTTAAACTAGAGAATGTGAAGCTGAGGAAGTACATAGCCAAAGACTCCCCCAAGAAAAAGAGCCTTTTTGAATTTGACAAGTTGAAGGAAATATTTTCAGGGAAGCTTTTCAATATGTCTTCAAAATCTCGTGGAAGTTTAGTAGCTGTTTAGGAAAAAGTTTGTAGCCAACAAGTAGTTTGTAAACACAGTTTATATCTAGAATAGTGTGTGTGTAAATCATAGGGTTAACCAATATATAGATTAGTCTCTTTGAGCTCTATTTTGGAAGTAAATGTAGGGTTAACCTTTAGCATATTTCTAATTACTGTTACTTTTTCAATATATCCAGGTCCATATGTAATCATGCTGGAATTTTAATTACAGGTAATCTAGTTCGGTCATATTTCTCAATGTATCATGGAAGCGGATCCATAAATGGAAACAGAGTGTTGATAATTTTAACAGAGATTTTTTTGCTGTAAATAATATTAAAAATCCCTAGAAGAGATACTGAACTGTAAGAAATTGAATTCATAGTTGAGGTTGTAACTTTATTTATTTATTGTTTTTAAAGGCATTATCCTATTACAAACTCACAACAATGGCACACACTCTTTCTCACCTAGTACCACAATATATATGCAACAAAAAAGAAATCAACAAAAAGAAAAAAAGAAAAAAGAAAGTGGAACCACTAGCAACAATAATGGAGCTGCCACCAACAGTACTTCACCTCTCACAAAGCAGAAAGCTGCAGAAGCAAACAAAACACCACCAGAAAACCAAGAAAATTCAGAGCTCGATTTAAAGAAGAAGCAGAGGAAGCTGATAAAGGCCCAGATGGTGAAATTGCCATAACAGGTCCTGGAGCTGGATCAATAACGTCTGGATTTGGAGGACTTGGGCTTGAAGGAATAGTGGGTAGTGATGATTCAGCTGGAGAAGGTAGTGCAGCTCCAGTAGTAGGAAAAACAGGCTCAATGTCAGGTGATAAACTTGAAATTGGAGGAGGAGAAAATAAGGGAGCTTCAGGCAAGAATGCTGGTGCTGCTGATATAGTAGAGAATTGCACGTGTACTTGTGGACTCGTTAAAACTGGCGAAGAAAAATATGCCATAAAAACCATTAATATTAACAAGAATGACCAAAAAGAAGCCATTAAAGATTATGAATTCTATTCACCTATGAAGATGAACTTCAATAAATGTGCAGAGAAAGAGAAAGAGATTATTTTCTATTATCTATTATGAGAGAACTTTGAGGAGAGGTTCACGATTAAAGCTTAAAACTGTGATGAGAAGTGCTGGTTTGGTGGGGCCTTATTGGTAGGTGGCAAAAGATTATTGGGAAATGATTTGTGAATACAGCTTTGCATTTTGGCTAGGGGACAAGATTTATATGCAAATTTTAAACAGGATCACATGGTGGTCTTTATGCCTTTTATCCTTTTCTGATCCATTGTTTAGAAGAAAATTCTTTGCACATGTAACAAACAATGGCTGCTAATTATTACTTTATTTGTTTTTGTTGCATGTTAATCCGTGATTTACTGTGGATTCAAATGTTCTCTTGTGACTGCGACCCCAAAAATTATGGGAATCCAACACAATTAGTAGGTCTGGTTTATTTAGTTTTTGCTAAAAAAAATGCTTTATTTATTTATCTACATAATAACTAAAGACTTTCTATTTCTAGTACTCTCATAACACTGAGATTCATGTAGGTGTCAGTTTCCATTTTCAACGCGGATATTATAAAATTTTATTAATTAAAAATTATTAAATAGGCTGAACACATACTTCTCTTATTCATATAAAAATAAATTTACATTCTTATTTTTTCACTTTAATGGTATTTTATTTATCTTTACCAATCATATAATAACAAATGATATGAAATGGCAATAAATATATATATATAAAAGAAGATTTTGACAAATGAATGAGTATCATTTTTATTTAGGCATTTGACATAATTTTTCTTTCAATTTTACAATGATAAGGTTAAGATTAGTTTTTTCTCTTCCATTTTGAAAATACTTTATTATATTTTTTAATTATTTTTTTCTTTTATGATACATTTTGTATTTGTTATAATTTAATAACTTTAGTATTTAATTTTAATAAAAAAAATTCAAATATTATTATGATATATAGTCAATTTTAAGAATCATAATTTAATTAATATTAACTTAGTAATTATTAATGAAAAGTAATATTTATTTAGTGGATAGTGTTACATATACTTATAATATAATAAGGATTAATATAAATATGATATAATTAGTTTATCGCGTAAAAAATTTAAATATAAATATCATTATATTAATTAAAATTTTATTTTAATACTTAAAAATTATTAAATTTATTAAATTAATTCCTAATGATTATATGGTTACATACAACATAATTAGATATAAATTTTATAAAGAAGATTGAAAGCATTATTTATATATAAATATTTTATAAATTATAAATATATTTAATTAAATATGTTAATATAATATTACAAATGAATATTAATGATTTAAATATATTATTTTTTAGTTAATGGGTTAATACGAACATAAAGTAATTATTTTTATGTCATAGGATAATTCTTAATCTAAAGTTATTAATTTGGTATTGAGTTTATATCGAGTTATTATGTCCAGTGTTTGATATTGTTAGGCATACTAAGAATTTATTTTAATAAACCCTGTTTCCAATAGGAAAAAATAAAGAAAGAAAGAAATATAAAAGCACACTCCTATCTAGAACAAACAGACAAGCACAAAACTTAATAGCATGGTGG